>VUQK01012281.1:11465-22049 GCA_015106715.1 Bujurquina vittata
CAAAGGAAACAGTGACGCAATGTCTATATATTTTAAAAAAGTGTTTTCTTGAAACATGCAGCAATAGTTTCAAAATAATCATCATCCCTTAATGCCAAATGAAAAAAACTTATCAATTCACTTACACAACCTGATATGGCGATGTGTATATGATGCATGCCAATATTTATTAATCTATGAATACTGACTATAATATTGACAAGACTTGGGATCCACAAAAACCTTCACATTATGCCAGTCTCACAAATAATAAGTTCTTAGAGCTTTAAAATGATCCTTAAATGCATTAACTAAGATGTCAGAAATAGCAGTCAGACCCACTGCTGTTACCTACTTGCAGATGTGAAATACTGTGAGGGAGGACGAGGACAGGCAGACCAGATCTATGAACCGACCAGAGTCTACTGCACTGCAGAGCATCTCTGCTGCCCTTCAGTATCAGTTATAAACCTGATTTGGTGAAGCGTGGAGGAAAGATCATTTTGTGTCAGGCCTAATTGCCTCTTCACTGTTACAGTACCAACAGACTTCAGCACTCTTCTGCCATATCTACCAAAGGGATGACTCACTACTGAGGGTGGTATTTTAGAGCAAGATGTCACTGTGGATGTTTTGTAGTTTCTTTCAATAATATAAAAACTCTGGGGGTTTTTTCCCTTATCTTCACCATCGTCACTAACATAATAAGAACAGGAAAGTGGAATATGATTACATGCTTTATAAGCACAGAACAAACAGCTGATTAACTGATAAGCTTAAGCTAAAAATTGTTCTCATCCATCTTCTGCCACTTATCTGGGTCTGGGTCACAAGGGCAGTAGTCCAAGTAGTGAAGCCTACACCTCCCTCTCCCTGGGCACCCCCGGTGTTCCTAAGCAAACCAAGAGATGTAATTTCTTGAGCATGTCCTGGGTCTGCCTTAATGCTTGCACAAAAAAAGGTCACTTTAATCTGCTGCTATTTGGTTGCCGGGCAACCTGATGGCATCATAATATCAAGTTTTGTTATGTTATTGTCAGAAAAAAAAAATGATATACCTTTATGAAGGTGCTACAAGTGTACAAATGCTTTTTAGCCTGTTGCCAGGTAGTGGCTGGGTAACAGTTACAGTCATAATATCTTAGGTCTAAGAGGCCCCATTATACCTGCCATTCTCCTGTCGTGAATGGCAATGAATGCCAAAAGTGACATCACATCTACTGGAGCAAGCTGAGCTTTGGTGTTGTCTCTGCAGATCTCAATTTTTGTAACTTTGCATGCGAAACGTGGGGTTGAAGACACGAGTATACGATTGTGTTAGTTTTATCAGTCAAGCTATATCAGCACAGAAACTCAGAGATTCACAGATTATAACAGAGGAAGATGTCGCAACAGTTTGAAAAGATGAGGCTTTCTGGAAAATACTTTGAAAAACGTCCTTTATTTGATTCTAGTTTTGACTTCCCTTCACCTCCTATACCAGTGGTGGTGTGGAGGTTTTGTTTGTGACACCTATCGCTTAGAAGAATACTAAAGTGTTCTAATGGGTTCATTATTATAGTAACTGGATTAACTTTAACTAGTCTAATAATAAACAAATCATGCTAATTCTTTAGCAATCAAAACACATACTTGAATGCTGGGATGCAATGAGCATTCTTCCCTTTTTGCTGATGTCCCATAAACAAAATCATTAAAGTGACTGATCATAAAAACAAACCAAAAAACGAGACAGTCGGGCTGTCGTCTGAATTTAAAGATGGGATCAACTGTCTAGAGACCATGATCTTACTGGACATACAAAATCCTCTTGGTGATTCATTGCTGGTCTATTATAAGAAAAACATGATTGCTACAATTATAGACAACAATTTCAGCACCCACAAATTGCTGCCCACAAAACAAATGAGTCAACAAAAGCACACCAGAACAGAGCCTGCACTTTAATGATGACACACTGAACCCAACAATCAGATCACTGTCACTACCATGACAGAATTACACCCTGTATTTAATGACGAAGCAACGCTGTGCAAAACAATTCTCTTACAGTGATAAGCAGGCTGCCCGCTGAACGTATGCACGAGCCTTCAGTGACTGAGACCAAAAGAGAGAAACAGAGAGACAGCAAACACAATAAACAGGAGGAAGGCAGTGAGGGAGAAAGAAAAAGCAGAGTGATAAACACAACCCGGACTGTCAGCTCCCCCATTGTCCCGGCCTGAATGTGCTTTTGTTACTGCAGCATACAGCTTCAGTCCAGTCCAGTCTATGACAGCGTGCCAGGCGAGCATCACTTCTAAGCCTCGCATGACCAGCTGTGTGAGGGCAGACATGCACAGCAGGCTATGGGACCAAAAATTGTTTTGGTTATCAATAAATTAAAAATGCTGAACAAGAAATTAAATGAAAATAAAAGGATATTTTAAAAATCGGCATGATTTTTTTTTAAATATTTGAACAGATGTGAAATATAATATTAAAAAAAATTATATATATATATATATATATATATATATTTTATGTAATTACTTTTTGTCTTGGCAAGTATGCAATGCACGGCTACCACTGGAATGTGGGTGAAATGCACCTGGAAGCTGTCTGCTGACTCACATTTAACAAGAAAAATGTAAAAGCTCTTCTAAGTACCAGATATCCTGATGTCAAAAGGTATGAGACTTGAGAAGATTAGTTGGTTTTTTGTGATTTTCCTTTATATACTTTATATATTTCCTTTAAATACTCAACAAATATAAGGACCAGTGCAAACTGTGCCAGATAAAGCCACCATATTACAAGCCTACTACAACTACTGTCTGTCATTTGAGAGCAACCTGAGGTGTTAGGTGATTTTCAAAGAATAGGTTAGTAGTCCCGGTGAAAATCAATTAGTACTGGCTTAAATTACCTTCCTTAAAATGTTTGTTTTGTGTGACCAACAGTTAAAACATGTTTACAATATTAAGCACAGAAAAGAATAAATTCCTCATCCTGCAACCAACATTGTTTAAAAGCTTTGCTTGATAAATTTCTTTATAAACCTAAAATTAAACATTTATCCAGATTAATTATTTGCTGTTAGAAATTAACTGAATGCTGTTGTTGTAATTTTGAATAATAAATGCAAAAAGATAAAAATGCACTTGCATTAAGTCGTTATACAGTCAAACTAAACAAAAACATAACCTGTCATTGAATTAGAGGTTTCCCTCCTTGTGACTGATTTTGGTTTAACTCTGAAGTAATTAAAAAATAATCTCAAATTGAAGTCACTCTCCATGCTTCTGTTAAGTAAATGATTTTCTTTCTAATTCGCCTCTCCTTCTCGCTCTGCTGAGCGCAGCACAAAACGAATCAGTAACTCAGAAACAAACCGAGGGCCAGAGCTGAAGGGTCAACTCAATGCACCATCCTGCCTCAGGATCCTCCCATCTGCAACAAGAAGAGCTTGGCTGGACTCACTCATAACCTCAGGCACAGGTCATGGTTTTGCACAGGGGTTTTACAAGGTTTTTTTCTTAACGTGTTATCACCCATTTTCATGTAAATTTAAAGTATACAACATTTTATTAAAATACATTACACTGTAAATACAGAACTTGGAATTGAAAGTGTTCTGTTTATGTTTTTATTACATAAGAGGTTCACTTGACTGCTTCCTGTCTCATATTTCCTGCCTCTAGGTCCTGCCCTGCTTGGCAAAAACAAGAGAATGCCTTACAGCACTCCAGCCTACATATGAAGACACACATGTATAATTGATCATGGGGCTCCTATAATGCTTTGTAGGAGAGCTCAACTGTGTGTGCATGAGCTTTTCTGAAAGGTCAAGTTAAAGGACTGTTCAAACAATTTGCTATCATAAAGTATCAGCTCAGCGCAGGCATCTAGTTCTTTCAAATTAAAATGCAGAACAGGAAGCTCTTTTATTTATCCTTCCAACTTCTGCCTTCCTTCTGCCTACCTGTAGGGAGTAAAAATCAGGTTGCAAAGGAGTGTATGTGGTTCAGTAATTGGCTGTGTGCAGCAGCTGTGAGAAACTGCCAGTCAGCAATGCTTGAGGGTGTCACGAGACGTTTGGGTACTTTTTCACTGACTGTATCATCTTCTCAGGTGGCCAGCCTACTCACTTTCTGTGTCTGCATAGATAATGACCTGTAACTACTACATATTTCAACTGGAATGATCCCTAGGTGCCCATACGTTTGGTCTCCCACAATAATTCTACTGTGTTTGCTGTCCCCATACACTGCAAAATTTTATATTTGTCAAAAAAAGAGAACACACACCTAGGAGTATCCATCTGTTATGATATAATACATGGAAATAGAAATATAACCTATAACCAAAGGCTCTCTAATGTCTCCAAACTGTTTTGAACAGTCAAAATCTTCAATATAGTGACAATTCCTGAACATTATTCCCACTGCTCATTTGAATACATTAGGGCTGACCAGAGAAGCATATTTATTGGAGAGTATTTGATGCTTTGCTTAGCAGCACAAGGCAATCTTTAGAAAAGAAACCCAAAAAAAAGTCGCAAAAGGGCTAATTCTGAGCTGGTAAGTTGGCACATTGTTGCCAACTTACGAGTTCAGTGATGATCAGTGAAGGAGAGGGATGCAAGCTGAGATGGTTCATGTTTCCACATTTAAAACATATTCCCTGAAAAAAAATTTAAGGAACACTGTTTAATCAGAGTATAGCATTACGTTAACTACTTCTGGGATATTGATCTAGCCAGTAAGTAGCAGAGGGGGTTGTTAATCAGTTTCAGCTGCTTCGGTGTTCATGAAATTAACTAGGTGCACCAGAGGGGCACTAATGAGAGAACCCGCAAAACAGGAATGTTTTTACAGGTGGAGGTCACTGACATTTTCTTCTCCTCATCTTTTCTGACTCTTTTTTCAGTAGTTTGGCTAGGGTCAGCGTCACTGCTGGTAGCATGAGGCTATACCTGGACCCTACAGAGGTTGGTTCAATGTATGCCATTGGAAGAAGGTTTGCTGTGTCTCCCATCACAGTCTCAAGAGCATGGAGGAGATTCCAGGAAACTAGTTGTTACTCTAGGAGAGCTCGACAGAGCTGTAGAAGGTCCTTAACACATCAGCAGGACTGGTATCTGCACCTTTGTGCAAGAAGGAACAGGATGTCCACTGCCAGAGCCCTACAGAATGACCTCCAGCAGGCCACTGGTATGAATGTCTCTGACCAAACAATCAGAACCAGACTTCAGGTGAGGGTGGCCTGTGGGCCTGATGTCTTCTAGTGGGCCCTGTATTCACTACCCAGCACTGTGAAGCCCGACTGGCATTTGTCATAGAATACCAGAAATGGCAGATCCACCACTGGCTCCCTGTGCTTTTCACAGATGAAAGTAGGTTCATCCTGAGCAGATGAGACAGATGTGAAAGGGCCTGGAGAAGCCGCGGAGAACGTTATGCTGCCTATAATTCAGCATGACCAGTTTGGTGGTGGATCATTGATGGTCTAGGACTCAATATATGATGCTGGCATTTTAGTGAGAATTTAATGCACACAAATCTAGGTATCAGATTGAGCAGACTTTGATATATTACCAATGCCAAATAATCAATAAAGCAAACAGCCACATAGAAAACAAATCTAGAACCATCCATCATTTATATTTAAACTAATAAACATGTCCTTCTACATCAAGGTCTAACTTTTGGTCCATCGGTCCATCTAACTTTTGATTAATTGGATTTTTAGGCAGAGATCACTGCAGAGTTTAAACAAACATGCACTTTGGTGAATGAATGAACAGTGAGTGATCAAATGTGATCTGTCTTAATGATGCCTGTAAACAGGAGAGGGGAGAAAACTGCTCCTTCTTCTTTACACTGATGCATTCTTCTTTATTTAATGATAGTAAACCCCCTCCTTTCAGCATTTTCTCTGCATCCCACTTACCCTGACTCAGAGTCAGGAGGGAAAAGAACCTTCTCCTGTTGTAGTCAAGGCACAAGGGAGAGCCTTGTTTACCTCTTTGATATCAAAAGATCCCAGCAGCTTTCAACTCTCAACTCCTGCCATTTGCTTTCACAGACACACAGAGAAACACAACATCAGGAGACTGACTACGGTAGCACAAGAAGACAGCTATGCTACAGTCTGAGGTTGCAAACAGCATGGCTCACGCTATAGCTGTTTGGAAACTAACAGAATGTCACAGTGAAAACATCTACTCATCTATCATGCAGTCAAAGGGGATTTCCACACTGGTTTCTTTTGGTGCAACCAGACAGTGGTTGACTGGCACCTCAAAAGTCATGGAATGAAAAATATATGTATATTATTTTTTATTTTTTAACTTTAACTTTCACTTAAACCTCTGAAGATGTTTTTACACAATTACGTATTTCCAGAATCAAGCAAAGTGGAATCAAGATTTGGCTGATGCAATCTACCTTCACTTGAGAGCGGACGGCAGAGAGTGACAGTGAAACGTGAAGAGAGAGAGGGGGTGGACCTGATTTACACGAGGGATGCTGTGTTTACCGACAATCAGGGTATTTTGAAACTACCCACATGTATTTTTCAATGTTAAAAAAAGACCAGAGACTCATGACAAGCTCCAAACATTTCAGTTAACTTAAGTAAAAATGCATTAATTGTGAAATTCTGGGACAATACAAATGTTTTACACAATAAAGTAGCAATTTGTCCTCATTTATTTGTCCTTTTGTGCCAGGAAGATAAAAAAGGAGTGTCTTTGAAGGTGCAAAAAAGAAACGCAAACAAATATATGGCAACCCACAGAATTTGTCTATTTTTTTATTATAAACTTCTCAATAAATCTGATTCTTCTTCTTAACAAGATCAGATTCTCTTAGTTGTCTCCATGTTTGCTGTCACTTACTAATGGAGGCAAACAAATGCTTGCTCTGCCTCTAAGAGTTGACAAAGAATATCTAGGACATAGCATTTGCAGTCAGGTCAGCTTCCCTCCATCTAACCTAGAAACCTCATAGTGGGTGTCTGATCTGTGAAGTCCAGCAGTAATACCAGGACTGGTTCTGATAGAGCCCGTGGGTTTCCTCACTGAGAAAGCTGATATTAACAGCTGCCTTCAGGTTACCGCAGTTATACCTGTATCAGCATGGAGGGTTTTAAAACTATTAAACATCGCTATCACCACCACCCTATAAGGGCCAGTATCAGCAGTGCTTAGATCAAAGCTTTACATGATTGCATGAACTTAGAAAGTAACAATCATAACAACAAAAGGCAACCTGCCTCGAGATCCAAGAAAATCTGTCTTTGAACAGTTCAACTCCTAATAATGCCACCCAGTGACAATAAATCCACTTTAGCCCCCAAATTGACTGCAAAGTAGGATCACAGAGCAGAAATTTCCTCTTAGTGGGAGCAAGCCTATCAAATATATTTATGTTAGCAGCCTTGTAAAGCAGACACTTATCTCAATGAATTATGCCAATTTTAAATTCCTCTGCAGAAACATAAAGATAAAGTTCAGTTTCTGGCCATATCTTACAATCTCTCCCCATGTACTTGTCAGACGCAAGTTTCTCCTTCAGCGTTAGCTGAATTTCCCTCCCTTCATATGTCAAACAAGCGTGTCTACTAGTGCTCGATATTTTTAATAGCGTAGCATTAGCACAGTCTTTCCAGCCTATTTTCGGCCACATTAAATGTTATAAAAGAAGACAGAAGGAAAAGGAATAATTCATTACCTGAACTGAGTTTTCAGACAGAGCTTATAATACATTTTCCATCCCGGGTCTTTCTGCAGCCTGGCTCCGACACTTGCGCGCACCCTGAGCGGTTTGATGTTAGTAGTAGAAATTCACCAGCAATTTCCAGGGTAAGCGCAAACTCCCTCCCAGCTCAACGCTGATTGGCTGCTGCGTACCTCAATCAGCGAGAAACGCGTAGTAGGCATAGCAACCACAAGAAGGCGGTTCTAAGAGTATATACCGGCAGCCCATTGGATACATTTTCCACAAACTAGAGAATGTACAAATGAAATAAAACTGAACGATTTATGCATTTGTACAACACAATCTAACAACAGGGAAGCCAAGTTCAACATCCAAACAACTTGTGTAGCCTACTTTACGTCAGGCTTTCAAAGATTATTGTTTCTTTAGCGTTAAGGACCCACAGTGTCACCCTTCTTAACTTTCTAATGGGAAACAGTATATTATTCCGCTCATTCACATTTTGTTTCCACTTAGTTGTTGTAGCTCTTAATTTAAGCTGTTTGATGGCTCACTTTGAAATCTCTTTGTCACATAGATAGAGAGCACAATTACACCAATACCTCATGCACAATGAATAAAGACACATTCATACATAATTGGGAAAAGCACTTTTATGATGGGTCCACTTTAAAAAGGAAAAAACATTCTTCTTCTTCTTCTTCTTCTTATTATTATTATTATTAGTGTTATTGTTATTTTAATAATAATGCAGGTAAAATAGAAATATTCCCTAAATAATTGCTTCTTCGGTTGTGAGGTGCAGCTGGGCCTCCTCTGGTCAGGGCAACCTGGGTCTTTCATTTAGATCCAACCAAAGTTACATGTCACAAATCCTGCTACAGGTGAGCTGCTGCAGGTAACCTCTGGACCTCTGGATATCACCTTATTGAACATTTCAACAAATTTTAAATTAACGTTAAGCAACGTTATTGTCCTGAACTGGCTGGAAAAATGGAAATTTTCATAAAAGCTGGGCCCTAAAGATGTTTGTTTCATTTTAGAAGTACCACATCGACCAGCTAGCGACTTTGGGTGTTGTTACTACCCTCAGCAGTGCAAAGGGGAAGGGGCAGGGTGAATACAGACTATGGTACTCTACCAGTGATATCATTTTTCCCCAGCTGCACAACAGCCCTTGGGCACGTGCCCAGAATGCCCATTGCATAATCTGGCCCAGAGTATAACAGTGAGTGTCTACAGCCATGTGCCACCGTGGTGGCTTTGTCATGGTTTGGGGATCTTCTTAGAATTGACAGAATTATGATTACAGTAAAGTAATATAAGATTTGATTCACCGTGGAAAGTGTGTGGTTGGCAACTGCTTAATTTTTCAGCATGATAATGATCCCAAACACACTGTCAGTGCAGTAAAAGTATACTTGGACAGAAAAACACATAGTGGAATCATGTAGATCCTTTTTTATCCAGGTAGAAGGCTTTTTGAGCTTAAAATCTCCTTTTCAAGGGAGACCTGGCCAAGTCATGGATTGGCCTCCCCAAAGCCCTGATTCCAAAATTATTGAAGCAGTGTGGGAAGAAGTCCAAAGAAGATCTTTGAATCTCCTTCAAGAAGCCTGGAGAACTAATCCTGAGGACTTCTTATACCAGATGTTGATCTTCAATTTCACAGACTTATTTGCCTCAATTGCCTCATATACTGTATTTCCATGTATGTTTGCACAGGTTTCAACAAATCACTGCACCTATTTCCATTTTCCTAACAATATATAAAGAAATGAGGACTGGCTCAAGACTTTTGATACACAGTAATAGCATGGATTTATCATCTCATGTCACTGTACAGTACTACAAATGAGTAAATCTTAGTTGTGTTACAATTAATGGATTCTGTAATTTGAAAGGGGTTGATAATTTCGTATAAGGATTCTCTCCTCTAAGCATAAAAAGTGTATAAAAGGGTTTGAAAAGCAGCGATTTGATGTTTTACAAGTCAGTAGATCATGAAATGAAGAAATAACCTTCGAAGTTTAATTTTAAGACAGTTCCTTCTTTCTAATTCTCCAAATCACTGAATGCATGTATGTCAGTGCAGCTTGAAGGGCGATTCTATCGTACAAGCAGAATATTTTTCAGAGGGCAGTTGGCAGAAGTACATGCCAACCTCCTTATGAAAATCAGATGGTTGAGATACTGACAGAAGGCTTTCAGCAGGTGATGGTTTCAGGCTGATTGACTGTGAAAAGGTAAAAAAAAGAGGCCTGTAAGTACATATGAAGCTACTCTTTTTTGCTGTGAAACATTAATAAAGAACTACAGTTCTAATTTTTTCAAAAGATCATGACATTGCCCAGAAATACAGACATTAAATACAAAGGTCTTAGAGTTAAAAAAAATGGTATGAGGATGTAGT
This sequence comes from Bujurquina vittata, assembly GCA_015106715.1. Classification (NCBI taxonomy): domain Eukaryota; kingdom Metazoa; phylum Chordata; class Actinopteri; order Cichliformes; family Cichlidae; genus Bujurquina; species Bujurquina vittata. Next base: position 21,564 of record VUQK01012281.1, read on the forward strand.
CATGTGCCATCTGAACACTTCTGCAGTACACTTCTGTAATAAAACAAAATACATGCAGATGTGAACCGCGGAAGCGCAGTCTGATTGTCACGGTGCGGCTGACAGCAACACTCAGCACTGTGCCTCTCACATGGGGCCTGTAATGTTTGTGCGAGAGGAGAAACATTTTTCAAATTAAGCTGACTACAAGCAAGAATGAGCTAACTGCGCAGAATAAGAATCATTTCTAATAAACAGTACGGAGAAAAATAGCATCCAGACCTGCTGAGAGTTGCATCATAGAAAGAGAACAGTCTTGTGCAGGTATTAGTATTTTTGTTGCAGTTTCTCACAATCAAGTAGCGTACTTAAAATGTTGGTGATGATTAATAGGGGTTGCAAAAAATTCTAGGTAGCTAGATTAATTTCTTCAGGTTGCATGCAACCCATTATTTCTTGGGATGTATTAGCTGTATATATATATATATATATATATATATATATATA
>VUQK01012282.1:15897-35212 GCA_015106715.1 Bujurquina vittata
TTGACTGGTCATCAGGCTGAGAGTATGCAAGTGACTGTTATAAGAATGCAACTCCATTAACTTTAGTCATGTCCATCACCATACCTCTCACACCAAATATAAAACATACACACAGAAACATAAGCATGCACACGCAGACATGCTGAAATGAACTCTCCCTCGCATACGTAAACTTGGATCCATAAACAAAGCAGTGGAATAGCTGAAGGATATCCTGAGGCGCACCAAAGACACACTCACACACACACACACACACATACAGAGCTCTTGGACAGAGCACAGTTATATGCACTGAGGATACTTAGAGAATACTACAAGTCTAGCACAGACCACAACATCATTTGAATGCAGTTCAGAGACGATAAAGAAAACACACAAACGCTGGTGCGTCACTGTCAGAAGAAACTTTAGCGAGAAATTGCATTTTTTATTTAAAAAAGCCAAGTTAGTAGAAACGCATCAATCATACTTTGTGGATAAGACAGTGGTTCAATTCATAAAAACCCTCTTGATGGGAAAGTTAAATAAATTTAAACAGTTCAGTGTTTTGCCGATTGAGGAAAGTGATGAAAAATATGTGCAATGTGCCATGTGGCAGACAAAGAGTCCAGGAATAACAGCGTGAGTTGAAAAAAAAATCATACTGTATTAATTTATTGACACATCTGCTTGGTCTCAGTTACAAATTGCAATAGGTTTTCCTCTAAAAAGTTAAATTTGAGGAGACCAAAAGTCTATCCAACACTGAAGCCGCAGTAGCACTACTCACTGATATATATATATTTTTTTTATCAATGATGATCAATACTGATAGGTGATAACGCCACATCATGACAGCCAACAGATGTGGAGTACAAAGAAACCAAAGTAATGAAATCCTCTGAACTCTCAAAAAACAAAAATAAAATCAATCAGAATGTGATAAAACTGCAACATTTTAACTATCTCCTTGCCAATAGGGCCATAACCTGAAATCCACCAACCTTTACACTTTATTGCTGGAAATTACCTGCCACAGAAAGAAGCTGTCAAGTGCTTGGAGTTAGTTAAACTCAGCCTGTCTGTCTCCCACATTATCTTCAGGCAGTGGAAGGTGGAGAGCAGCCTGTCCTGCTGTAGCCCGAGGGATCACGGCAGATCTGGGATTGGGGTTGATAATGAGCAGGGGGATAAAGTAGAGTTATGGAGGTCTTATCACCCTGAGCCCCTGGGTCACACAGTGCTGCTGGTGGTCACAGACAGTTTAATTGTTCAAAAAAAATTGTAGTTTTAAATAATAAACTGTTATTAATATGGGAGTGCACATTTTGGCTTCTTGTAAAGGATAATATGTTCATGTAAGGAATGAAGGCAACAATTTTAGCATTGTCACACAGCAAATTACTCCTTTAACAAAGATAACGGTCTCATTATTGTATTTCTTTTCCCTGAAGAGTAGGAGGCATTAACTATTGGGTGATATCAGTGTTACACCCTGCCACTGCGAGTGTGTGGGGGTCAGAGGGAGACAGAGGTGAGCTGGCTGGGGGGTTGCCAGACCTCAGGCTGTTATTTGTTAGAGTGCATCAGACGGGAGTTGACCAGAATCTGAATAAATCACTTTAGTGGCACCAGTGACAAAAACTTGATAATGCCCCTGCGTTATCTGCAGGGTATTTGCTGCTAATTATTGAGCCAATGAGAGGAACAATTGTGGAACTGATTCTACCTTTTAACAAAGCTCCCCTGAGCTCTATAATAATCCTCAGAGTTGGCTTGACTTGAAATAAAATGGATTTCTTTTTTTCCCGCAATTACCTCGACAGATGTTCTCAAATTTCGGCTCTGCCCTTTCGTTGTCATTTAATGCAGAAATATGCAGATGTTGTTGTTTTCCGAAGTTTAATTACTGGACACAAAATTTCTGGTGCTTCTCTGAAAAGTCAGTTCTCAGTGTGTGCATACTGGAGGCTTCAGGTTTCCATATAATATGCTCATTTTACTTATTGGTGTTCAACATGGCTTTCGTATAACAAAATAGTCCCATTTATACAGATATTGCAGTGAGCACACACTTTTCCCTTCAGCAGACAAAGTGCAATGAGTACAAATAAAGTTCACCAGTAAGTACAATAAGCAGCAATAATTAACTTTAAGTCATGCTCTGCAGGAGATTCAAAAAAAAAAAAAAAAACCTGCAAGAGCGAAATGTCCAGTGTTGTGCAACACAATGAATTTGCATTGGCACCGAGGGGAACAGCAGGTCGGAGTAACTTGTAGGAGTATCATGTATGATCCCAGCCTGGATGAGTCAAGCAAGGATTGTCTTACCATTACCATTCTTACTTCAGGCCAACCGCAGACACAGCAGCTGATGAAAAGATTAATTAGGGGAGGTTAAAAAGCCATTTGATACTGCTGAGTTTGATTTAATGACGTGTTTTAGGATTAAAAGAGTACCAACGAGCAGGGAGGGTAACGGCAAACAGAGCCGTTTTTCTGCTAATCAGTATTATTCTACTTGTTTGGTAACTTTCTCCAACCCTTTGAAAGTGAAAAACAGAATATTTTTCTAAACAAATGTCAACAGAGATATTTAGGATGAGCAGCAGCAGTCCATCAGCATTTCCATGGCAACAGTGGTGAAAACAGGAGCAGGCGTCCACTTCTTCCCGCATGTCAGCATGTATCCCATTATGGTTGTACTGTGTGGACAGAAGAGTTCTGCCTGCTTGCCACAACTTTATTTATTTTACTGTCTTTCATCTGCAAACCACCACCAATCTGCATCAGAGGGAAATCCACTCTGTGTATCCCATAGGTGTCATTTAGGATTGATTCCCTGGAATTAGCAAGCAAAAGTAGAACCATGTGGCTGTCTGTCTCTCTGTCTGTTCTTACCAACACCTGAGATAAGGCAGTTTGAACATGGAGAAATGGCACATGGCCTCCTAAAAATTAACATCTTGAGTGTCTATTTGATATTAAGAATAGAGAGAAAGAAAAACCCACTGCGATGTAATTTTTTCAGACAAACATTTCATAGTATTTATTGCTTTAAACTAAATAATGCTATGAATACTAGTTTTCTACCTCTTTAATGAGGCTTATTCACCTATCAAAAAGACAACTTCATGGCATCAATTTCAGTCATTTCAACTATAATCAAATGTCTGAATGTGTTGAAAAGGGCATAGTGATAATTTTGTCTTCTTTTTTTCCTCTCCAGTATGCAGAATATATGTTTTAAGAATGTCTGAGCTGCTCTGATTCACACGACCCCTACAGAAACAGATAAACCAGTGTAAATCTGCTTTTAGCCAAACGGAGGTCCAAGGTCAGAGACAACACAAGCACTCAAGTCTGTTGTGTGTCATGGATAAGCAGTGGTATTATTTATTGATCAAGCATTGTTCAGTTGCAGGGGCTACTTAGTTGGGAAAACTGGACAGTGCGAACGCTGACCTACAACTTGTTGGAAAAAAGCTAATACATAAATAAACAACAGGACCACCAGCATCTTCAATATTCCTGAATTTGTATCTGGCATTGTTTATCATGTGTGCTACGCCCTACCGCAGACAACCAGAGAAGTCATCATAAAGTCTTTAAGTGGTCGTTCACTTGAATTTGGCTCTAAAGCTAAATTTAACTCTGATTGAGTGGTTTCATACGTAAAAGATTACCCCATGAGAAAAAAAGAAAACAAAGGTTTTGCCTTGCAGAGTTCAACATTAGTATGTGTTACTTATTTGTCTGTTCACATGTGCACTTTATGAGTAGAGAAAGCAGCAGAAATATGAATAAATGCACCACCAACGGTTCCAGTTTGTACAGAAATTGGAAATTTATTAATGAAAGCATGTAAACTTTATCCTTTTTTTTTGCAAAACAGCAGCTCAACTAAAAACTATTTTACATACATAATGAACAAACTTATTAGTGCTTTTTTTTAACAGTATGTGACAGATAAAAACAAAAGAGAAGCATAGTAACAGAACAATTATCACACAAATACAACACAAATGTGTTAATCCAAATATAACAACCTGAAAACAAAGTAGACGGGACTTTAATGATATATTTAAAATGCATATCATCAGAAAATGTCAATAGTATTACTCCTCAGTAACATAAATATATTTATAAGAGATGTGTTGGACCTTTCACTTCAGGCATTTGACTTTGTAAATTTAAAATAAAAAATCTGAACGTGCAGAACACGTAAATTCACTTTACTGGAAGTCAAGCTTTTGCACAATAGCTTCTAGATTAGCACTGCGAGCACTGAAGTCATGAGTAGTAAAGAAAAAAAATATTATGTGTTTCATTTTTAACATTAATCAGTTTACATATACAGTTAAATAAAACATTTTTAAACAGGGTATAGCCTCCTGATGTTTTAACTATACAAAGTTATGTTCTCCTTTGATTACTACATGCAGTCATTCAAGCAGTTCATATTTGGTTAAAAGCGAGCTCAGGACAAAGTTGACTGATGCAACATGGAACATCTGCCACCTGATTGATTTCAAAATCAAATTGCCCATAGAAACGACTCAAACTATGGCTTTTAGAAGAGCTTTTTCACCCTAATACATGGCCCATTAGCAAATGGCCATTCATCAAATTAACCCTACCTCTAGAGCGCTGCCAGCATCTCAGAAAGTACAGTGCCACAGTGCTCTCTGTCTCCAGTCAGGACACACTCAGCAGCACAGCCACTTTGCCATGACTGTGTTTATTTCAGCAATACACAAATGCAGCTCGCTCCAGGCTCTATTAAGGAAGCAAAACGAAACCTCTCCTCATCTACAGAACACATACTGATTCAGCCTCGTGTCTTATTTACAAAATTTATGTTCATTCCCAAGTTGCTGTTTGGCAAATTTAACAGAATGCACAATACACTATAGTCTACATGCAGCATATGATGCATGTATTTCTCTCTGCATGTGACTATTCACAGTTTTTCTTATGAAGATGCAGTAGTAAAGGTTGGCTCTAAATGCTCCAGAGAGGATACAAATGCAATAATCAGCACACTTAAAACACATAATAACACAGACAACTATATTCTAAAAATTCACGAAAATAAACAGGTTTACCAAACCTTTAATTAGCATGAAGCTGTGTACTTTAGCTAGAATTAAGGAGCTTCAGGCCCAGCTGTGGTGAGCCTGATTACTTAATAATATGGTGATAAATGTAACTATCAATCAAAACCCCTGACAGGACTTACAATTCAGGAGAGATCGGCCAAAATAAGAGCTGCTGACTCTCTCATTGTGGCGGTGTGTACGGGGGTGTGTAAAAGGATATGCACTACAGTCAGCAATGAAGGCGCTTGCACCAGTGCAGTGACGGGAAGAAATAAAGTGTCACTTTTATTTACAGAGCACAGCGGCAGTAACTACAGCTGTGTCTCGAAAACAACAGTTGTGCAATTTAAAATCTGAAGTCACGCAGAGTGGAGGACAACAATGACACTGTGTTTGAAAAACTGGTGGAAGCCACAGTAAACACACCTTAGAGTTCACTGAATATAAAGTCTTCCTGAGCACAACACAATATGTGTCCAGTGTGGTTTTCTTGGCAATGATATAGTACTATCACTCAATAAGATCCGTGATAAAGTGTATGTGAACAAATTCCCCCTCGCAGTGTTATTGCTATGTGTAGATGTGTAAGCACCATGTCTGTCTTCCTCTTCAATTTAAATTCAAAATGTGAAATGCCTGCTTTATCCAAGTCATTAAAAATATTTAACTCAGACAAAATTGTGGGTTTGGTATCGTTATGAACTATTTTCACACACACATATTTCACTGTAGTCATTAGAACAGACTTTTCTTGCTTTCACGTAATCCACTTGGCACTTAAATATATGTTAAAATCAGATTTATACATAAACTATTTTAATAATCTTATATTTTTCCCTATCTAGTGCCGCCTGGGGACAACTGGGGGTGAGACAATTTGAATTTCCAACCAAAATTTTTAAATATGCTGCTAACTAATCAAGACTCTTCAAATGTTTGATGCATTTTTGTTCTTTTGAACATCAATTTCAATACAGTGACTGTAGACATTCCATTAGATCCATGCCTAACATTTCCTTTAAGCTTTTTCCAGTCCAGTGATATGCTCCCCTTTTTTTCCTAGAAAAAAAAGGGGAGCATATCACTGCTGCTGGGTAAAAGTGTTATAAACCCAGTTTTACGTATTAATTTTACTATCACTTTCATAAAAAATGGTTGCTAAAAAAAAGGAATAACAGTGAAATATGCAGTCATCAGATTAAAAGCAGCTCTTCTTAAGGACAAATTGAACGTGTGGGGATGTAGGTTTTCATTTAATGACAGTGAGACATAGGACTGATTAGAAAGCAACTGACAGTAATCAACACTAATAACACAACAAATGCCAACATATTAAGAATTCTCTAACATCTGGATAACATGCATTCTGCTGAATTAATTATTTTGATTATTATAACTGTTTTGTCTCCTAAAACAGTCAGTATGGCAGCAGACACTCTCATACGCACAAACCCACCAATCCCCAGTGGCTACTACTTGTTTTGGCCCTTTCCCTCTACTGTGCCTTTCTACAGGTTGAAAGTTTTCACAGCAGAGATGAAACGAAGCAAATTCTGGCTCTAAGAGGTAAATCACTGCAGCGCTCGGGACTGCAGCTATTCTCTCTCACCTCGCCACTTTTAGCAGACCGTGGCTGATTTCCTTCCTTGCGTGACTCCGGAGTGTAAACACACAGCCAGAGTGACTCATCACTATTTCTCACTTCCACGGTCTGATATAAACACATGAAAGGGTCAGGGGTCATTTGAGGTGGTGAGTGGGTGAGTGGAGGGCCAGTATGTCTCCCCATAAGACATCTTCCATTCTCCAAAGAATTCACAGCTTCCTGTGGCCAAAGCCGCACGCCTGCCCACTCTAGCCTAGAGGAAGGAGAAAGAGAAACACAGTTAGAAGTACGGAGCGAGACGGACGGACACTTTGGGTAATGGATTACCTTCTCTGCCACGCTCCTCTTCAGCAAAATGGAAAGAATGCAGTGGGGATGAGGCTGTATCTCTTTCCCCCCATGACAGGACCAAAAAAAGAGGTTGCAGAAAGGATGGAGGGGATAAATCTGGGTTTGACTATATGGCAAAAATGAGCTACATTCAGTTTAATGTGTTTGTAAATTGACTCATACATAGTGAAAACCAATGTTTATATGTACCTGGCAACTTGCAGATTGGCACTTTGTTAAAATGAGATGTCTAAGAAAGTCCTGATCAGTTCCTGAAGCCTGCAGGGTACTTAGGGTGGAAGGGAGGGATAGCCACTTCCTTTCAGGCCCCAATCTGAAGAAGGGCCAAATACAGTCCAACATAAATCACTTTGCACTCCACAGCTTTCGCAGTACCATTGTTATAGAGCAGACCAGCGGAAAGAGGCCGGTAGCAGGTGGAAATAAAAAGCTCTTTGACAACTATAAGGTAAGATTCTTCCCAAGATCGCCACAACATTTACACAAGCCAAAGAGAGCAATGTCGGGTTGCCAGCAGCAGCCCGGACACATATACACACCAACATTTAGCCAGCAAGACTCTCATATGTATACTCAAACATGAACACAAGTATCAGTGGCATAGGTAGCTGCAAGAAGCACACACAGATGATGCTGCTGCACAGAAAAACAGGCACAGAGCCAGACAGATGGACTGATTCACACTCCTATTTTTGCTTATTCCAAATTAACATGTAAGCGCTGCGTTGGTCTAAAACAAACACTGTTAAAACAACATCTGTTGCTTTATTGTGGTAGCTTTAAATTTGGTTTGTTGCAGTCAAGTGTAGAGCATTATTAAATTCAGGAATGGAAATGAACAAACAAACATAAATACAACATCACTTTTTAATTTTTTTTTTAGTAATGTTTGTTCTGTTGTGTTTTGCTGACACTCAGCAAATACAAGTTGCCACAAAAATCACACCCTGTTCACCTCAGAGCCACAACCGAGTCTAATGGAAACACACAGGCATATCTCCCTTTTAGTGCAGCTAGCACTTTACTGTGGTGTCCAATGAGATTAAATCTTAAAACAAATAAATACTTAGACTGCATTCTTTTTTACAGTTACAAAAAAAATGAAAGGTGATCATTGTATTTTATCATGCACAGATACCATACAGATACCAAAAATTACACAACTAACCTAAGAGTTACAAACATAAAGGCATAAATGGCTTTGATAACTTGTCATTTGCTATAACGGCATTCCTCGAATAATGCACCATAAAAGCTTTATTAAAAATCCACATTATTTCTGACTGATCTGATACATCACAGCTTTATGACTTGGTCAGTGATGTGCAATGTGGCAGGTACACACTTCTTTGATAATAACATTTCTTTTTAAACACACTTCCTCTGATCAAATACCCAACCTCTGGTCTATAAAGAAAATTATCCTGTATGGCCCCATGTTTTTTTATTTAGGCTGGTTTTAAACTACTTTTTTAAGCTTTAAAATGTCTTTTATTGTTTACTTTGGATAGTTAGTAGCTCCATAGTGTAGTGATTTACACATTAGCCTAACAAGTGAATGATCCCCAGGTGGATTCTAGGAGGACGCACAATTCTCTTGGGAGTTACATGCGGAAAGGCCTCCACTGTAAAAAATGTGCCAAATCAAACACGCAGCGTTGCCTGCTGTGGTGACCCCTTATAAATAAGGGAGTAGATTAAAGTAGCTTTTTATTTCATCTAGATAGAAGAAACAGTACTGTTATTATGCACATTTTATGACCCTTTGACTAGTTCTTCATAGCTTGCACTACATTGCACTTACAATATTTAAGCTTCCTTCTTCATTCCAGCCTCTCCCTGTTCTCTCATTTCTTTCCCTGGCACTGCCTACCGTACCAACCACACCTCTCCTCACGGTTGTACTCCTCTCCACTCCTCTCTTCACTTGGGATCATAGCCTAAACCTGGCAGGGTTTCTGTCACATGATGCCCATGCGTGTGATGCTTCGCTGGGACCCCCCTCCACTCAGGAAATGCTCTCGGCCTTTTTCCCACCCTAGTGTTCCGCTGTAGAGAGCTGGGCATTACAACTGAATCCAGTTACCATCCCAAAGCATTCCTGACTGATTCCAACCACTGCCCGGCAATGGGTTCCCACAGACAACAAGGATATGCCCTCCTTTCAAGAGCACTGGGTATCAAGTTGTGAACTACCAAAAGCTGTTTATGGCAGAACAGAGGAGTTTGAGCTCCACAATGGGCAATTACAGTGCCCACTCATCCCCCTCCCCTTCATTCAATTTGTGGTTTGTCTGTAGGTGGATTCGGTTATGCGCAGATTAAAAATAGTCAACCAATTCCAGACAAAAACTGTGAGGGACATGGAGCACACATTGCACAAATGATATCTCCCATTGTGGTGTACTGTTTGGGAATTCTTAATTGCTTTTTCCGAAGCAGCTTGCCACAGGAAAATCCCCCTTCAGAGTAAAGAAAAAAAAGAGTCGGTGGGCTGTGCGTAAACACCATACATACTATGTAAACACATACATATAAACCCATGTCGCCCCATGTGCACCCATCAAACTGAAATCAAGGCAGTATCAAAGAAGCTAACCTGCAGCAGAGCCAGTTGTGGCCTGTGACTGCCCTCCCTCTCTCTTTTGTGTTCTCCGCTGTGGTTTCTGCTTCAGCTCTCATTATTGATGTCTTTCCCTGCATTGGACAGACCATGATGGACCGGCCCTGGGAGGTGTGCGGGACTCTAGGGTGGGGCACCAAATGGGCTAGAACTCACTGTGTGGGACTGAGTCTTTTCTATAATATAAAAAAAGGTAGAGTGAAGCGGTAAGGCTGTGATCCAGAGAAGCATCTAAAGAAACAGTGTCACATTTATGTTGAGCACAAAGTAATGTGCAATGATTCAAGAAATTTTGATCCTATCTGCAGGATAGGAAAAAAAAAAACTAAAGTAGCATAAATGCAAAAATCTAAAGGATTCAGGAACGATCGTGGGTCACCGGGATGTCCCAGTTTAAATATTCAACAACACATTAAAGCTTTAAATAAAATAAAAGTAAACAAAGGTGAAGATCACACTCTTAACACTCCGACACAAAAGAAACCTAAAACTTTGAGAAATGTCAAATGTTGTCATTCAATATTTTACCAAAATAATTGCACCTTTAATAATCTCTGATCATCCAAAATAGCCAGTGTTACTAATTCTTCTCTCACAAGCTTTGCCATGTTTTTTTTTAAAAATCATGACATCAAGAAACAAAAAATCTGTAAAAATCTGATGAACATTTTTCACTGAAAATTGATGATATTCAAGAATATTGTGAAATCATTTCTGTTGTAGAGATTGTTTTAATAAATTGGGCCAGAAAATGAAAACAGATACTTGTCAATGAGACATATTAAAACATACACTGAACCTGATATCACGTTTTTCTTCATACTTTAACCATGTAAGTAAAATGCTCCCTTTTTTTTATGGTTATCACATTTTTCTTTCTCCTTTGAATTCTGCGCTTTTGCCTTTTTTGATCATACGAGCAAGTTACAAACTTACTGAAACACCAAGTTTTCTGCTATATCCAGGTATATAAAATTATGAAGCCTTTTCCCTACAAGTGCTAACCACATTTGGACAGTCAGGAATTTGTGAAAGCTCGAGACCTGCCAAATCCTCCCCACTGCTGTCCTTCATGTCAAATTATGTGGTACTGCTTATGATCACAAAATAAACCAGAAAGAATTTTACATATGCCTTCATGCTTTTTTTCACTGTCTGAAAAGAATGCTTCGACAAGAGGCTGTCAAAAGCGGACCAGTTTAAAAACATGGCCAAATTTGCTTTAACATGCGACAAACAAGTGAATCCAGGAAAAAAAATAGCAGGGAAAAAAGGGACTGTGAGTGGGCCGTCTATAATTTGACAATATGGCACACCAGGGACAGTTGCGGGAAGGCGTGTGAAGTGTTGCTGAGCAGCCTGGGGTTCTCATAATATTTTTTTTTTTTTAAACCAGTGACTCATATTTTGGTATGATGACCTCTTTATACGATAAAAAAAGAAGAAAAATGTCAAATGCTCCCTTACCCAAGAAAAAAAAAAAGACATTAACAGATAACCAGAACTTTGGTGCTAATTTTACAGTTCTAGTGGGGTCTGGAGTTGGTTTAACTGAGCAACTTCTATAACAAAAAAAATTATGTTTTCAATCTGAATTTGTGCTGGATGGCATTATTATCACTGTCGATGACTCGCAGTTGTCAGTTTAAGTCTGGTCTGGGGTCACTGACCTGACCAAACTACCCAGTGTTTACTGTCTGTTGTTTCTCATCTTTTCTCTCCCTCCCCCTTTTACGCGCCCATCTCTGCGTCTGGTCCTGCTGCAGGTTTCTTCCTGCGGGGCACCTTCAATAACGATGGAAGCTCTTTATTTTAGTTTACTATCTAGAGTGCAGTGAGATGTGGCGCAACAGGAATAAACCCGAATCGAATGAATTGATAACTTCATACAGTAGCTGTTGGTGCGCTTGTGAAGAGGAGGCGGGCAGGTGAGACGTGACACAGAAAGTAACCGATAGGAAACGCCAACAGCTACCATCCACTCCATAGTTATCAATGATAAATTAAAATGATCGCACCGTAAATATAATTTCTCTGTTAAGTTACATGTATCAACCAGTAAAATTTGTTATTTTACTTTATTGGCTCAGGATTTTATATATATATATATATATACATATATATCGTGTTTTTTATGGAACAAAAGATAACATAATTGAACTGCGTCTAGATAAGATTTATTTATCACAGATACCTTTACCTTTTTTAAATATCCTTCAGACATCTGCAACATAACGCACAGACTGGGAACATTAATTTCTCTTTTGGTTTGTCAGCAGTGCTCACATGGATAGCTTGGGCTCAGTGCCATGCTCCAGGACACTTCGAAAGCGCGAGATTTTTTCCATTGAACAAAATGCTACATTTCTATTTCCTTTACGAGCATCTCTATCGGAATAGATGAAGGAAAAATGACAATGAAAAAAATGTATTGATGAACACACTGGGGGGGCGGGGGGGGCTATTTTTAATTGTAGTACAGGTATCTTATCGGGAAAATGAAAACGTCATAAAGCCATTTCTGCAGCAGCTGATTACTGAAGACGGTAATGCCCATCAAATACACTTCAAATCCACATAGTGGCGCGCAATCAGCGGTCTGCTAGCAATCCCGTCCCTTCTCGATCACATAAACACCACTTAAACGAAAATATACACGGCCACCTACAGCGCAGGGAAAGTGATGAGGGGGTACCCGCTCCGACATTAGGACACCCTGTTTTTAATTAAAGTGACGATGCTGAGCGAACTACAGGCGACACCTCAGAAGCAAAGGGCCAGGAACCCAATTAGGAAGCATCCTAAAAAGCTAACTGTAATAAAAAAAAATCCTAATCACATCTATATGAATAGCATTTCCATATTTTTTGTTAAATTTAAGATGTTAATCAGTATTTCAATTGCAGAAATCCTATAACAATGAGGATTATTTTTCCACATTTTATCTCGAGTATTACTGCGCAAAATTGAGAGCTCGGGATTATTATTTGTGCCTTTAAGAATTGTCCACAGTCGTGTACAACACGAGAAAATAAAGTGAATGTAAGAATAAAAGGTAGGACAGAAATCAATGTAATTAAAGAAACTGGACTAATTCTAACTCCAAAACATGTGTAGTAGATTCACTTACTAACAGCCATTAATATCTTTGTTTATTAATGTCAGCACCCCGTGAGACTGAGATTAGGTCTCATTTATCCGTGTGGTCATTTAAAAAATGCGTTTTTCTTTTTCACATTTACAGTTTAAATAAAAAAAAACGCATTAATGAAAAGTTAAGGTTTTAATGTTTTTTTTTTATTACTATCCATCTCTGATTCCCGTATCTAAGTATTGATAATAAAATAAAACATTATTAAAAAGATTGCTTCAGAACTTAAGTCAAGTTCAAGTTGGTTAAATTTAGAGCCAGCTGATGGATTATTTGTCGCACTGTCCTCCAAACAAGTCCCCGCGGCCTCTCTGTGACCCTCCTTTACCGCTGAAGAGGTCAAACGGTTTATTACTTAAAGAAAGAAACATTTAATCTAGTTATTGCGCCTAATATCATCAGAGTCTCTTTGAACCTTGGGCCCAACCTTTTATTTTGTTGAGAGGCCAAATCAAATTAAAATATAGCGAACAGCTTCTTTTGGATCTATGATCCGCCAGGTATGGGCCTAATCCAATTTCTTGTGACAAGGAAATTATTTCAAACTTTGTAATGTCAAGATTTTCTAAGATGAAATGCCAGAAAGTAACATTGTTTTGACTAAAGAATTATCATTAGTCTATCATTTTAATCATTTTAACATAATGTGATAGATGTAAATTATTTTTAATGAGCAGTGACAAGAGTAAGCTGACTTGGTAATGCTCCTTAGATTGAATGAGAAAAGACACAAACATATATAAATATATATATATATATATATATACTTAAATACACACACGCACACACCTATTATGGTGGGTGTGGTCTTATAAAATAGGTTCATTAAAGTACGACTGTGACAAACAAATAAATATCTGTGTACAGTTCAGCAGATTATTGCAACGACTTGATCAAAAATCTGTTTGAGCAAATAGAGTGAGGCGGCCGGGAAAGCCTGTCGGTACTGTGTGTCTGCGGTGTACCTCCACCTAAGTGGCCGAGCATTCCTGGGGATGCAGCGCTGTCAAATATTTCAAGATTCGACGTCACGGAAAAGTGCACGACTTCGTCAGCGATACAGCAACAGGGAAGTTCAGACCTTGGGTCTCAAGACCAAGAAATAATGAACATAATCTGCCACCTTTGAAGCAACCTTTTTCTGTATATTCATACCTGTGCATAAGAGGGGGCAAAATGAGTATTAAAACTCGCTCTTTCATGTATTACGTGGCATGCAAAGGACGAATAATAAGATCTATTGATTTTTCCATTACCTCCCACTGGAAATAAAAATGTCGAAGGTGATCTGAGGTGCTAAAAAAATCTTAACACCGACTACAGAATAATGCTCCAGTGACTAAAGCATCACCATCGAACAGAAAAGTTCTGAGAGACACATTAAAGCGCAAAAACAGTACAAGTGCATTTATTTATATATAAATATATATAAATAAATATATAATATATATAAATATATTCGTAAATAACGACTCGAATGAGCGTGAGACGAAGAATGCCTTAATGGTATGAAGTCATCAGCGGTAATTAAATACAGTGGGCAGAGAGAGAACGGGAGCGCGCCTGCCCCTGGTGCGCGCTGGGTGGTCCGCTATGCTGATAAATGTGTGGCCCTCACTTCAGGCGAGTGGCCGAACAGACACCGGTTAAAACAATACTCAAATTCATTTACCCATGCTTTTAAATCTCCTCTGCAACAGAAAACTCTAACCGTGGCGTGCCTGACGCCTCTGGGTTAACAATGAATATTTGACAAAGGATTGTTTTCTCGATTTCCCTACGGCAAACCACCTGGAACAAAAGAAAGCCTCCGCCGAGTGTTTTGGCTCTGGGGAATTTAATCAGTAAAAACATTAATAAACCATTTGATATTTTAGTTATACTCTCAATTTGATTAAAATATGTCACTCCAAACTGAGCACACTAAAAAATATATTATAGGATCTTTACGCACAATGAAGTCTTCAAACATTCTCTGGGTTGACGCATGAACAAAAATGTGCGTCTTCGCCTCTCGTTTATTTCCAGAGTGCCAAAACCAGCAGTCGCCAGCCCCTAGAAACAATAATGCCGACAGAGTGCAGAAGCACGCACTCATCTAACTGAATCCAAAAGGTTGCAGGCTGCAGCTATTGAGCTCTCCAGGGAACAATAACCAACCTACTGTCAACAGTTTTAGGCGATTCTGCTCGCCTTGCAGTAGCTCTCACCCGCAGCTTTTCAAAAAAGCAACAAAGCGCGCTAGAAGGAAGTTTTTCAATGTTGGAAACACAAGCAAACAAACAAACTGGTGCTCATCATCCTCGGAGTAAACTGTCACTCAGTACAAGAAGGCAGTCTGCAGAGCTTGATGCAAATTTGAACTCAGCTTTTCTAATTATTCTATATTATGTAACAACACGAATGAAACATCTCATGTATCTCACCATGGGAATCGAAGAGCTCCAGTACCGTTAGTAATGTTGTGACTAAAAGTGTTAAATCCACCTTACTTCAATTCCAGAAGCATTCGATGACGAAGTGCCTGCAGGAGTCGATCTCAAGTCCCAGTCCGACTTTCTGTGCGCAGAGTTCGGAGGAGCTTCCACCTCACTCCTCCTGCGTCCCTGCATAAATATTATGACTGCATTACACAAACAATATTCATGTGTAAAAACGTCCAGCATCGACTCTCCGAACAGGGAAGCATATCGCATCAGATTGAGTATTAGCTGATCTAACTGGGCTTTTGCTTGATTTTTTATTTAAAGAAGGCCAGGGAAAATGTTTACATTTTGCTGTATAAACATCCTGCCCATGTTCCTGTCTATCTTTTACAGAAATCAAGAGGGTGGTTTTGAATATGAGGGGCATGTTCTCTGGTAAATGTTTTCCATACACAAAAAAGTGATGTAAAATTGTCTATTTTATTATTTTAATAACAATGGAGACATAACCTACTTGCAGTCGTGTGGCTCACGGACTGTGTGGTCTGCAATGGCGGGATGCTGTTTGCAGCTTTCAGTTGCATAAAATATAGTATTAGAATGATCAAAGCCTTATAAAGAAAACCATATTAGAAAACAAGACAAACAAAATCTGTAGCTGAAGGCTGAGCCCAATACATTTACTATCAATAGTGCATGCTTATGCAAATCATTAACGGATATTTACATGTATTTGTGCTCTAGGGCATGTATTAGCGTGTGGGGATTTTTTCTTTTTCTTTTTTGCATTAAATGTTATATGTCTGATATATTCTTTGTTTCTGTGTAAGGACGGGGGGAAAACATTTCCCTGAAAAGTGAACACACACAGATGTGCATGCTTCCAGCCCACCACTGGAGTAGGAGGGGAACTGGGAACGGGGCGGGTCCCAACATTAGGATGACCAAGACACCCAGCTTCCAATGCGCCGATGGCAACAGATAAGTAAAAAGTGAGCTCCTCGGACGCACGACAACACACCAACTGAAGTGGAAAGCGGCTCCTGTTCTTCTCGTTATCCCACTTCGGGCGCTGCGTACAAGGCGGTCCGGCTTCAGACTGCTGCAGGACTGAATCAAAGCAACAGCTAAGAAGATAATCGCTTTGCCGCTATTATCATCAATATTATTATTCTTTTGGTCTCTCAATTTTGCAGCCGACTTGGTATTTTTAAAGGTGGAAAAGCAAGAGTGTTTTTGTTTCCTGTCTCGAAGATTAAAATTAACTAATGACGGCAGAGGTCCAGCAGCCCCCAGCACAGACTCCTGCCCAGAGCAGCCCGATGTCTGCTCCGGAGAAGCCGCACGGACAGACGGTGGTGATGGAAACTGCTTCCTCCACTACGAAAACCAAAAAGACAAACGCAGGGATCCGACGACCAGAGAAACCACCTTATTCCTACATCGCTTTAATAGTTATGGCTATCCAGAGCTCTCCAACAAAACGCCTGACGCTCAGTGAAATCTACCAGTTTCTACAGAGCCGCTTCCCGTTTTTCAGGGGCTCGTACCAGGGATGGAAGAACTCGGTGCGTCACAACTTGTCCCTGAACGAATGCTTTATTAAGTTGCCCAAAGGCCTCGGTAGGCCAGGGAAAGGCCACTACTGGACTATCGACCCGGCTAGTGAGTTTATGTTCGAGGAAGGCTCCTTCAGAAGGAGACCCCGGGGCTTTAGGCGCAAGTGCCAGGCGCTGAAGCCCATGTACAGCATGATGAACGGCCTGGGATTCAACCACATCCCCGAGTCTTACAACTTCCAAGGGAGCGGCGGGGGCCTATCCTGTCCGCCCAACAGTTTGTCCCTGGACAGTGGGATTGGGATGATGAATGGACACTTGGCAGGTAACATGGATGGGATGGGTCTGTCCGGACACTCCATGTCACACTTGTCGACCAACAGTGGACATTCCTACATGGGAAGTTGTACAGGATCCACTGGGAGTGATTATCCCCACCACGACAATTCCGCCTCCCCTCTGCTCACCAGCGGGGGAGTCATGGAGCCTCATCCCGTCTACTCGAGTTCAGCCTCTGCGTGGGCTCCGGCCCCCTCGGCCTCATTGAATAACGGGGCTTCCTACATCAAGCAACAGCCTCTGTCTCCATGTAATCCAGGGGCGAACCCGCTGCAGCCAAGTTTGCCCACACACTCACTAGACCAACCATACCTGCACCAGAATGGCCACAGCACCACAGATTTACAAGGTAAGTTTTTTTTATTCTAATAAAATAAAATAAAAAACTAGAAAATGCTCAGAAAAACCGGGGCTGACTTTATAAATAAAATTTGTGAGGTATGACATGATAGAGATAAACAGAAAACAAAGGTTTGATTCGAATTAAGACTATCCGATTATTAAAAGATACAGACAATATGTTCATTATATACTTCTACATATCAGAGACTTATTTTATAGCGTGAGGCAAACACGGGCCTAGTGGAAATAGTGAGTAATTCAAGAGAGCATCACATTGAAATGCTCCGGATTCATTCTGCAGTCAGTAAACACAAGCTTATCTCTGTTGAACATAATTGAGGCATTGAAATTAAGGCTATTAAGGAAAATGACACAACACAAGGCAACCACTTTTTTTTTCTTGGAAATTAAGTTTCACTTTTTTTGGCGCATAGTAGAATACGCCAGGCTTGTTAAAATAAAGGTTTAAAACATTGTGGAAGTGCTATTTTTAAAAGTCAGGAGATGGCTGGAAGGGTCAGCCCAGAGAGTTTAGAGTCATGCCAATCTGTGGACAAGAAAAACAAGCGCGGTTAGGTCCAGCCTGCCTTGCCCCGAGGCTCTCGGTCCTCCGGGACTGGCGTGCAAAAGGGCCACTGTCAATTAGCCCTGCAAGCCCGCCTCCCCTTTGACAATCTTTATCGTGCTTGCTAAATGGACTTTGGGCCCAAAAGGAATGCATGCATTTCAGTTAGTGAAGCTCAATTTACAAATATAAACATAGCCCTTATACAGAATATAAATTACCCTGTCAAACGGGTATGAGACTTATTATTACTGTTGTTCTTATTATGGTTTCCATAATAACTGATAGCCGTTATCAGCTATAGATTACCGGGCAAATCATTTATAAGCATTCAAATAACTTTATTTTTCACAACTACAGACAATCTACGCAACAGGGTGAAACATACTGTAGCCCAGCCTTCAAAGATATTAAACCTAAATGTGAGATTATTTAAAATTCATGTTTTAAAATGCCTTTGTGCAGGTATTCCTCGGTACCATTCCCAGTCTCCCAGCATGTGTGACCGAAAGGAGTTCGTCTTCTCGTTCAACGCCATGACTTCCTCAGCCATGCACTCACCGAGCAGCGGCTCCTACTATCACCACCAGCAGGTCTCCTACCAGGACATCAAGCCCTGCGTGATGTGATGCCCTCCAGGGACAATTTAGAGACTAGAGGACGGTATCACAGACTTGAGCCACGCAGCAAAATGAACTGAAATGAATAAAGAATAAGTAAACCACCACTGAGAGGCATGCCCCAGTCCTGGAGAGAGCTCACTGCTTCAAGTCGACCGGACTACTTCTGTGTACTGCTACACACAGCGACAGAGACACGGAGACAGGCCAATTAGAAAGCAACCACATAATAATATATAATAATTATTATTAAAAAAAAAAGAAAGAAAAAAAAAAGAACTTTTTCATGCCATCATCATCATCGACCTGCGGGGTAAAGAGTGGGCGTAAGAAACCCTGCTGCTGTTTGGTACTTAGTCCTGCAGAGCAGATGACTACCACTTCACACTTTTGTTCTTGTGTATTCATCTTGTTAAAGTAGGCCAATGTTTAGAAAAAATAACAGAAAAAAAAACTAAAAACAAAAAACAAACAAAAAAATGCACACATTTTCTCCGTCTCATGTTTTTACCTTACTTTTTTCTTTGACATTTAGACTGTTTTTTTTTTTTTTGGACTTCCAAGCCAATGTTAAATTCTGAAATGAACAAATATGGACGTTACATAACATGTTATAATTTAATTCCAAATATTTTATATTGTGTAAAAACGT
>VUQK01012283.1:0-11175 GCA_015106715.1 Bujurquina vittata
TATATAAACCATTATGGACTTCCGGATCTTGGCCTAATTAAATTTTGTCTGACTGGACCTCTTTAAATTTTAATTGAATACCCCTGCCTTAGACTGTCTGTTATTTTACTAAGAAGCAGCTATCTGTGTCTATGTGTTGCATCCATATGATTTATGAATACAGGTTGCTGACCAAGTCAGCTGGCTCACTATACACGGAAAGAACGCCTGACTTCCGGCACATCATTTTCTAAGGGTTGATGTTTGGTTTATTTCAGTGTTTTGTCTGCTCCTGAGCAAATCGGTTTGGCTGGGATTATTAAAGTTAAGCTTCATAACTGGATAGTTTTATTTAACTTTAATGTCTTGTTATTGCAGCACTGTCGATATATTTGGCATTTGTTCATCTTAATACGCTGATGTACAGGAGATGATGGTACAACTGCTGCAGTTCCTCTGGACTTAGATAAACATATAAATAAAATAAATAAAAATAAATAAATAAAAACAAGCAAAATTCGTTCTCTATTTTAAAAGCTTCTTTTCCACAAATGTGCTTTGCTATCACAGTTGCTAGGCGACAGGAGCGCTGAGGCAAGGGCGGGTGACGTAGATGACCCATCACTTCCGGTCTTTGCGGACTCTAGACGCACCCAGTGACGTTAAGAAGACGTCCACCTTTGCATTCAATGCCCAGATACAATAGAGGAAGGCTGATCTCTTCTCTCTGGTTAATGCTTAAAAAAATCTAAAAGGAATAAAATAATATGATAGATAAATAAAAACATTTATCCAATTATTCTAAATTGTTAAAGAACCACATCAAATGCAAATATATATTATGTTTTTTTAGTATTGCTCAGTTTTTTTCACTATTTTTAGCTTTCAGTAATTGCTTCTATCCCATCTCCTACATGTCCCAGAATTCCCTGGCGTTGTTTATTTAGGCTAAACCTCAGCTGCTCGGACTCTGCAACGGGCTGCACAGTGTGTGTGTGTGGTAGCAGTAGTAATGCAGTCCTTTCGGCTTTTATTATTTTGCTTGAAAATGAAGGACAAGCTCGGCTGAATCCGGGTGGCTTACGGAGACGAAAACAGGAACATGAAATGGAGATCACACGGACCAGACCGTCCTTGTATGGAGAAATCGGTAAGTAGCTTACAGTTGGTGAGTAGTAACCAAGACAGGCAGTTTAAATAAAGAGTCTGCGAGTTATTATCGGATGACGCCAGTAGATGCTTTCATTTCATGGAGACCGCCTTCCAGCTTCCTTTGACGATGCTGTCTAAGGCCAGCCTTGGCCAGCATGGTTTCTTAAAGTGGTTGGCGTTATTATGAGAGGATGACGCCGCTCTTTAAGCTCGTTAGCGAGGCCAGCAGGCACTGAACTGCTTGTTGTGCAAGTGATTCAGCAGTAGATCCATTAACGCACACCTCACACCATCTAAGGGAAATGCAAATGCGCTATCATGTGGGTTGGTTGGACCCTGCTGTACACGTGTATAGTGCACTACTGCCTGTGTCATTTTAGTTTAGGTTATGAGAAACCACCATCTCAGGTTTTGTCACGTTTCCAAATCTCTTCATTCCTGTGCATTTGTCATGATGGTTTGCAATATAGCACATACACATACACACTCACACCCCCTTTCTTGGTTTCACATCTTTGCAGCACATGGGCTTGGATTCTGGACAGACCGGTCTGCAGTGCACGAGGCTGCTGCACAGGGCAGGGTCCTGCAGCTGCAGCAGCTGATCGAGGGAGGTGCTGCAGTTAACATTGTGGCTGTGGACTCCATCACCCCACTGCATGAGGCCTGTATACAGGGACAGGCCCAATGTGTCAGACTGCTGCTGGATGCTGGCGCACAGGTGAGGTGGTTTTGCAGCGCTGACTTCAGCATCGCTAGAGAATGGAGCAAAGTTGGCGGCTTTCCTGATCATGGTGCATGCGTGGCGTCATTATGGCCCTGTTCTTCAGGTGGATGCTCGTAACATTGACGGTAGCACGCCACTGTGTGATGCTTGTGCAGCTGGTAGTCTGGATTGTGTCAAGCTGCTGTTGGAATATGGAGCAACTGTAAATCCCCCACTGTTCACCTTCTCACCTCTTCATGAAGCCTGCATGGGAGGTGTGTCTAGTACAACACAATATTGTACATAGTCATCGTTTAAGTCTGTTAAAAATAATGTTTATTTCATTACTTGATGCCACACAGCATTGGCACTGTATTCATGCAAAAACATAGCAAAGAGCAAATTACTTTTAAAGACAGGCCCTACCCACCCTTAGTTCATGGCTCATGTTCAGATTGAAAAATATTTGAAAGGGTCTTCAATAGCACATTTCGTGCATTTATCTAAGAGGAAAAGCATGTAGCTACCAAAAACGCATGGCTGAACCTTTTTGAGGACTACTTTTGTGTTAACCTTGCATTTCCTCTCCCTAATGGAGAAAGACTGAGCTGTGTGTTGTGGTGACTACAATGGGAGACATTGTACTCAGAGCTGTGGCTGCACATGCACATGTCTGCTCCATTGTATTGATTAAAAAAAAAAAAACCCCAGAGGAGCAGGTTCACCAACTCTCTCACTGACAAATGTTAATACAGTGATTGTGGGTGCAGCTATGACTTGGTGCTTTGTCTGTTACATGCTTGTTTAAAATACAATACAATACAAAACTGGCTACAGAAATCACGTGGGAATACAGAGAATTCATCATGAACAAAATCTCTGCATGTGATTGTCACAGAAGCACCACGGCTTCAGATGGTGGCAGCCGGATGTATCCAAAGCGCCACATACTCACAGTCCAAACAATAACTGTATACGCACACACCAATACCTGTTAAAGCCAGGCAGAACAGGTGTAGCTGCACTAACAACCAGCAGCTTGATGGCATCTCATAAAACGAGTCATGAACTCTAAACATGTCATGCGTCTCATAGTATCCAAAGTGTTTCTCTTAACCGGACTCCACCCACACACCTATAGTTCATAAGGATCAGAAGGACTGGGAAGTTAGAATTTATTGCAAGATGATGCAAAGTAGTCCAGGAAAAAAATCTTTGTGTTAACTTCCATGTTCTCTGTAGAAAGAAGGATAGACACATAACAAACTACTCACTGTGTGACCTCAAGTTCAGATTAATATTTAAAAGCGCTTCAAAATGAAGGATTGGGAAACAAAAAAAACAGAGTTACAAGTAAGGGTGCTGGAGACATTGTGCTGACTATGTCAACAACGCGCCGGAACAATCTTGATTTGAAAAGTGAAATATTTCCTAGTGAGAAGGCCATAAAGTGCACCTGTGACTCTCTGAATGACACTGCACATGTTTGCAGCTGCAGTAAAAGGGAATCTGAAAAGACGTGTTTCCTCTGATTCTAAATTCTATCGCTGCTAACTGCTATATCCAAATTTTACTTGCATGCACTGACAAAATTCACTCACCTGCAGAACGTTTCAGGTTTATACAACCTGAGATATTTATTTCCCGTGTTTTTTCTATCAGGGAATTCTGATTGTGTTCAGCTGATGATCGATCAAGGAGCGTACATGGAGGCCCATGACTGCCACTATGGGACACCGCTCCATGTAGCCTGCGCCAGGCAACATTATGACTGCGCCAAAGTACTCCTCAATGCAGGTGAGTCCAGAGTACAAAGCAGGATTTGGGCTTATCCAGGTAAAGTCGGGGCTAACTTTGAGTCTTCAGTACTAAGAACGTGGTTCACTTCTTACCAGGGTACAGTATATATCGCCCATTGTACCTTTTAAGCTGTGACCCTAACCTGCCACAGAGCAGCATGAAATCAGCCATCTGCTGACCAGTAAATTCTTTGGGAAAAAAGCATCACATTAGTGGACGATTCCTCGGACCTCTGTCCAGATAGTTAGAGGGTCTCCAGTTTTTGGGGTTTTTTTTTTAAATAGTGTGTAATGTCTTTGTGTTTACCTGATGAACATAATAAAATGCATTCAAGAATGAGACTAAGGCAGTCTTTGATTTTAATTTTTATATTTAGTCTTTACTTGCAGACTGTTAAACACCAGTGGGGCTGCAGCTGAAAGAATTAGAAACTAACAGTACTTGTCAAATGTCTTGAGTGAATCCTCATTTCTTTATTATTTGGCTTCCAAGGAATCTGACTTCTGGTTACTTTTTTCCTAAAAGGCTTTTGAGCAACAGTTCTTCAGGTTTTCTGAAGCACTTTCAAAGTTTTTCTTTGGACATTGGCTGCTTTTTAACTCACTTTTAACTCAAAATAAGCTGAGGAGACCGGACACATTGAGGACAAAAGATGTGGCAGTTGATCAATCTACTGTTCATTGAAGCCCCATTAGAAATAGTCTCAGTGGAAGAGTGGCTGTCAAGAAGCCATTCTTTAAAGAGAATAAGGTACACCAAGAACTGGAGAGGTACAACAGTAAGTGCCCACAGCCATCTGCAAACACGATGGAGGCTCTGTCATGTTTGGGGCTGCATTTCAGCCAGTGGTGTTGGGGATCTTAACAAAAAACACACACAGTGGAACTCAGTCATGGATTGGCCTCTCCATAGCCTGGACTTCAACATCATTGAAGCAGTGTGGGATCATCTTGATAGACAACAGAACAAAAGGCAGCCAATATCCAAAGAAGAGCGTTGAGAACTTTTCCTGAGACTACTTAAATAAATGACAAGAAAGCGGCCGCAGAGAGTTCAGGCTGTGTTGAACAATCAAGGAGGTCATACCAAATATTGATTTTCAAGCTTGGCGTTGTACAGACTCTGTTTTTGCCTTATAAACTTTCCACGTATGTTTGCACATTTCAATAAATTGCTGCCCCTATTTTACATTTTCCTAATAAATATAAAGAAATTAGGGTTGGCTCAAGACTTTTGCACAGCACTGTACTAATCTACTAGATGGTTCTCCTTTGTCTTGAAAAGTCTGTTAACACAGTTGGTATTTTTTCCAGCTTTCTTTCCTGGCCTAGTAGCTCTAGGCCAGTCTTACAGCATCATGCAGCGCTTTTAAGACTGAACCACTGTACGGAGATTTTTCTGCTCTCACACACACGCTCATGTTACTCCTTCCATCGGTGCTTTTTTTTCCCCATGGTATAGTTGGGTGACGATATGCAAAATCAAAAACTCTGCTGCCAGTACACTCAATCCATAACCGTGATTGATCAGATGCTGCCAGCACCACCCATTTCATGTGAACACATGAAAAAACACTGATAACAAGCTTCGTGTGACTGTTTATCCTGATTGCCAACACTGGGTTAAGTAAATCCAGATCACTGAAAGATACCCTGGATATGCTGAGCTCACTTCATAGTACAAAGCACTGGTCTGTCCACTGCACACCAGGGCTGGTGAAATTTACTGTTATGATATACTATTCAGCCAGTTTGTGCATTAGAGATGTTATTTAAATTTTATATTTTGTCTTATCTTTTTGTTTTTTAAGTTGGCCTAATCACCTGTTTTTAGAGCATCAAACACACAACTGTATTACTAATAATTGCATCATTATCACTGTGTGCCATATTAATTTCAAGTGTATAATCTCATTGTACAATATGGGTAATTTTACATGTTGCATGTTATTGCCGTGTATGGAAATACAAAACCAAAATACCATCCAGGGCACCTGTGTTTTTATAACTGAACTATCCGAAACTCATTGCAACAGCTTAATAAATGTTTCTGAACTTTTACTGATAGAGGTGCATAATAATTGTCCATGCCATCAAGAATTATACACCACAGCTTAACCACAAATCAAGCACATCATCTAAAAACAGGAAGCTGACTTATCTGCGTTTGGATGGTTTCATGCAGAACATGTTAGGCTTTGAGCGTGGATGTCGTATTTTAGTGTGCTTGATCTAATAATTTTATTAGAGGATCCACCCACAGTTTCAGAGCTCCAGCATCTGTCAGTAGCAGCAGCTACAAGCAGACCACTTTGGATGGGAAGCCTCTGCTCTCATTCTATGCAAACAGCTCAGAAAGCTCAGTCTGTTTTTATGGTTTCAGCTTAAATTAACAGGAAGATTAAAACGATTATGCTGCAAATGCTATATTTAGATACACACCACACACGGTGGCAGTTTACAGACAACATGCAGACTAATGGACTGATTGAAGAGTAGCTGCATTTTTAGCTGACCAAGATTTTCTATTGTAATAATGTTTTTTCCTTTTCTAAAGGGGCAAATGTGAACGCTGCAAAGCTCCATGAGACGGCTCTTCATCATGCAGCCAAAACAAAGAACACCGATTTGATTGAGTTACTTGTGGAGTTTGGGGGGAATGTGTACGCCAGGGATAATCTGAACAAAAAACCTATCCACTACACCACTCTGGGATCTCCGTCTTATCGCTGCCTTGAGTTCTATGAGAGTAAGTATCCACACAGAGTGTATATGCTGTTCAAGCCAGTCCATAAGGGCACTGGTGACGTATAACTTGTGATGGCTTTTCTGTAGATAACCCCCTCAGTTTACAGCAGATCAGCAGGGTGGTGGTGAGGAGGATTCTTGGAACGAGGGCTCGCAAAGTTGTTTCCAGGCTCGGCTTGCCCAATCGCATCATAAGCTTCCTCTCTTACATTCCAGCGCCAGTTATTGAAATCTGATCACTGGTTGCATCAGCTGTGGCGCTTTCTTCTGAAAGTCATATGACAGGATGTTGTAGCTGGCAACGGTACCACACAGAGGTGGTAACCAGTCTTTTTTCTTTGCCACTGAGTTGCCCCACACAACATTAAAGAGAAAAAAAAAGTTTCTTCACCTGCCAGTTGTACATTTTTAACTCCACGCTTTGGTCCTTGGCAGCATGTGCACAATTTTGGGCAGAAATTGGCTCTTCTTTCTGAAGACCAAAAAAAATAAATTTTTGCCATGCACACCAAGAGTCAAGCTCACACAGGCCAGCTTCCTTTTTTTTAGATCTACTTTCGTGACTGTGTCGATACAAGCAGACCGTTTTTTCGTGCTCCTGCGTGTATTTGTTGCAACAGGCCAAGACCCACCTTTTAAATATCCTTTTATTAGTGGCTTGATTTCACATAGTTCCCCCCCACATCGCCTCCACAGAAGAGGAAGTCGAGAATTAGTATCGATATCAGAGCACACCTGTGTGTATTCAGAGGCGCTGGCAGCAGCTCTCATTATTCCACATTTCTTGGAATTATTTGTGTCAGTGTTGGTAGACCTTTTTTCTTTGGAGCTCGAAATAGTAAGAAAACACTTGACTTGTTCTACACGACTAAGTATATGTAAATGTAAATTTCTTTAAAAGCCAAAATAAAAAAACCCTGCAAGACTACACTGAACCTTTTGGGAACATGTGGCTTGATTTACTAGGATTGTGTTAATGTATACATTTGTATATATTCTGTAACAATTTATTTTAATGTAAATTTGTACATAATACAGATGGTTCTACTTCTATCAAGTTTGTGTGAATAAATAGAGACTACCAGACAGTTTTAAAGACAAGCTGGTATTGTGTGTTCTTTTTTTAATTGGCCTTAAAGCATCCCCTTTTCAAAAATAAAACAGTTTTGAAAAGCGTGGTTTAGTGTTACAAGGTGCTTCATTCAGTCTGCGTTTTGTAACCGATGGTGATACAGAATAGTTGTTGAGTTGCGCACTGCGTGAAAATGAATGGAAAGTGAACTGCAGCACACATAAACTACTAAGAATAAACCTCACTGCAGCCTTTTTCAAGAGTCCCACTGATATGGGATTAATTAAGGAGGAAAAAACATCCAGTGAAGACTGGTAAACGGCCACTGCCTGAAATGAACTTGAAACCCACACCTACTCTCAGACAAAAAAAACATTCATTATGTCGAACTTGCACTAAAGCATGACTGGACATGAGTTTTTGTTACAGAGCCTGACTGGTATCAGTGCTCTAAAGCAACTGGTTTTACAGCAAAGATAAAAAGAAAATACAAAGAATGTTATCTGTGGACTGAACCAAAGACTGAAACCAGCTGCTATAATCACACTCAGGCCTGCTGGAGAAGTTAATGATTGATCAAGTATGTACATTCACATACTGGTTGGTGACAAATGTATACGGCTAAAAGCAAAGATCACGTGGACCTTCATTTGGAAAATGTAAATACCAGAATGTGGAAAACTTGATTAATCACCCTGAATTGGAGGCAAAGGGTGACGATTGTTCTCTGATGTTAGCAACGAGACAAACAGTGAAGAGGAAGTTCTGAAAAAAACGTCAAATGTAACCTCAGTGTTACTCAGCAGGGGCCGAGTCAAAGTGAATTAATGTTGTTATTCGCAGTTTGAGTGTTTCAAGCTCAGCGTGACACCACAGCTTCTTCCTGGTTGGTACCCCCCCCCCCTTTATTTTAATTTTGTAAATTTCCTCTCTAACCAAACAGATTACAGTAACCTACAAAACTGATTTCTTTCTTCTAAAAAATAGCTTCATATTCTTGTTCTTCACTTTGGAGGATGTGAAAGCACGCCAAATCAAGCAACAACTTCATAATGGTAATGACATTTAGTGACTTGTCTTCTGAATCCAGAACTTACAGTTAAATAAATATTTGGTCCCTGATTTTTGTGACCAAAGTTAAAAGAAACATGTTTGTGAACCCTTTGGAATGCAATTCTGCTTTGATTGTGAGTATGATCTTCATCTAAATCACAATTACAGGTGAATTAGGTAGTCTTTCTGACCACGCTGAATAATAACTCAGAGTCGGGGTTTGGAAGTGTGAAAGTGAAGACATGCAGAAAAAATGATGGAGAACCCCTGTATGACAAGAAGAAGAATCCAGATAATGATGGTGGTAACAAAACACTGCTGCACATTATGATTGGCCAACACCTCCACAAAACATCTGGGACAATATCCTGTGAACAGATGTACATTATTCTCACTGGGAAGCATGGTGGAGGAATCATCAGGGTTTGAGGTTGTTGCTATCCTGATTTCTGGATGTACTGAAATCACTGAGGGGACAATGATGTATACAAGGGCGTGAATCCATGACCTAAAGCTGATAGAGCACACAAATAGACAGCAGAATGACTGGAAAAGAAGAAATGCATGTTTTGGAATGAGCAAACCAGAGTCCTGATCTTAACCCACATTGGGATGTTGTGGCGGGGTCATTGAATCGAGTCACCAACTGAAACTGAAACATTTTTGTAGAAGGAATCGTGTGAGTCATGAATAGCTGCAGGAAGCATCACCTATTTTTACTGTGCATTTCCTCTTCCAGCATGAATACGTATTCTGCGTGTTCAATAAAGGTTTGAACAAATATTTGACAGTTAAGTCAGATCATGTTTTCCTAATTGTGACTTAATAAAGAGCAACAGCTCGCTTTACCTCCTGAACCTCGGTCACCCAGCTGTGGATATCTTGTCATCTTCTGCAAACAGTTAACAGTGAGTGATTATTTGAAGAGCAGGATCAGGATGCTCTTGAAAATCCCAAACTTTTCCACTTCCCCAAGCTTGTCATTTGATCCTACCTAAACCTCAGCAGCTGCCACCAAAGGGAAGCAGGTGTTCACTGTGCAGGCCTGTGCTATCAGTAACTGTTTGAGCTGCTGTTGACCGGTAAGAATGAGGGGGAGTAGTTAAATTAAAGGAGTGGCAGCTTACCGTTAAGCTTTACACTGACTACTAATTTTATAACTGTTCCAGAAGGATGCACCCAGCATTGGTAAGTGTAAGCATCTTTGAGGAAGGGGGTTTCAGTTAGGCTGTGGTGAAGCAGTTCATGCTGATGACACATCATCAGCTAGAAATACTGTGGGTCAAAAGTAAAATCTTTTTGGCTCCATGTCTGCAGGTAAATTTTTCTTCCCTCCAGTCTCAAAGTCTTTGAAAGGTTTAGCTTTCTTACTGAACACTGAAGGTATCTGGTGAACTAGATGAGAAGCAGAATCTCGTTTCCTCTGACCTGTTTAAGGAAATTGAGGAAGTTCCCGTTGTGATGTGCTAGTCTACTGCTCTTTGTGACTTTTTAAAAGCTTCTTGGTAGTAAATTCTGTTTCCTTAAGTGCTTCTTTCAGTGAGGATTTAAAACAGAATAATGCTTTCAGGGATTATGAAGTACATCTTTTTCTTTACTGGAGTCATAGCGTACCAGTTGTAAGTTTCACAGTGAAAACAAACAGATGTAACAACAGAAATCGGAGATAAAATTTTCCTACATGTAAATCTGTCTTTGCAGGTGGATAAACGTGTCCCATTCAACGCAAATCATTTTGCATTCGGTCTTTTAGGATGAAAATGAGAGCGATCTGACTTCAGATAAAGTCTGACTGAGCTGATGTCTGCATTTCGTAACAATAAAGTAAACCTGAAGTCAAACATGTCTCTGAAATGAAAACCAATAAACTGTTTTTTTTCTAATACACTTTGAGGTTTCAAGGGTGGCAATTTAATGGAAGATGACTTTTTAGAGCACGCTACCTTTAGTTTGAAAATTCTGAACTCAACAAATGAACAAAACTGCTTAAAAGATAATTTTTTCCACACTGAGTGGAAAGAAACTAATGCCTGGGGTTTTTTAAGCTTCTGTTTGCTTTAGTGTTGCAACACTATTGAACAACCCTGTCAACAGTCAACGGAAATGACAGAAGTCAGAGTACGATCAAGAGGATCTTAGTAACCCTGCAATAAAAAAAAAGTCTCAGTCAAACTCAGCTTAACTAAATGTTTTATTTTTTCTTTTGTTTTAACAATTTTTCACTAAATATTTGATGATTTCTCGATGCCCCCCCCCCCGAGAAATGCTCTAATGCTTGTGCTCTCATTCATGTTCTGCTCACTATCTCGAGGCTGATCTGAAACATTTTTAGACTGTTTCTTCCAAAAGCTTCCAGCAGACAGATGAGGCTTCACAATTTCTCAGTTTCTCGATCCCTTATCTTGACACAGATAACACTTATAACGGACAGCTTCGCACTCGCTGCTTATTGTACAGACGGTCACATCCTGATTGAACCACAAGGCAGAGACAGTTTAAAAACGCAGTAACCAAAAACTAAAATGGTTTCAACTTAGCAAGACAAAAAAAAAAAAAAAAAAAAAAAAAAAAAAAAAAAAAAAATAAAAAAAATTAATTATTAAAATATAAAAAAATTTTTTATAATTAATTTTTTTTTGATTTTTTTTTTTTTTTAGTTTTAGCTC
>VUQK01012286.1:8255-19900 GCA_015106715.1 Bujurquina vittata
CGACTTTTAGCATTTGTTTTTTTTTTTTCCAACCGCACAAGGGGGGGGGGGGGGGGCACATTATTTAACACTGCTACATGCAAATCACTGCATGCAAGATCCTTTTTGTGGAAAACAGCCTGCAGGCAGACACAAACAACCCACACCAAAATACAAGAAAGCACAAAGCTAACGCACCTCTTCCACAGTCCCATGACTCAGGCTCCCTGACAGAGGAATACATTCGTCTTCCAAAGGAGAAAAAAAAAATCTAAATTGCAGATTTTTTTATTCAGAGGGAGAATCAGCTGGTCTGGATGGTTATTCCTGCTAATTACAAATACCATCTAAAAATAGCCCAGCAAGGAAGAGCAAAAACACGTTTCCCTGCTGTGTGCTTAATGTGAGGAGCTAGGATTCCTGCCAGCAAGCTGCTGCAGTGAGGAATAAACAGTGCTGGTGTTTGCACTGCCAATTATTGGAACTTTTAAAATCTCTTCATCTGAGGAGGAGGAGGCAGAAGGTTGTGGATTAAGGGGACCGGGATCCACAGAGCCGGGGAAACCCTGATGGCCTTAATTAATTTTCACTATTACTGATTGAATCAACTAGAAAAACTTGGATTTCTGAAGGCTGTGGGGGGGAAATCGCTTCACAGCTGTAAAGCAAATGTCATGCTGGATCTAGCACTATCTCAGCCCCGTAGTCTTGCACGCTGTACTGGGTATTCCTTTAGTTAGCTTCCAGTCACAAAGACTAGAATAAATAATTGTAAAATTCTAATTTAATTTAAATAATTACAAACTCTTGAGATAACATTTGTGCGAGTCTGTGGAAGAGCCTTGTTAATTTTAAAGGTTCTTGGCTGCTCACTCAAAGTAAACATGAGATACTGGACACTGAGGAATTAATTCATTTTTTTTTCTGTAATGTTATTGCTCCCTCTCGCCCCGTTTCCTGGACTTGCAGACGTTCTGCCACATCTGGCAGCCTTTATTTGCACCATGTTCACTTTAACCAGGCTAGAAGCGCTGACTCCATCAATCACTGAAACACCGGTGTAACCTCATAAGAGGACAGTATTTGGATATTTCTGCAAAACTCGCCTTTTGCTGACAGCTCAGACAATTTATACCACTGCAACTGGTGTCTCCAGTAAATATGACACTGTAGCAAAGACATGGATCTCTTGAACTAGTGAAGGCAAGATCTGAACTGGTTTCCTAGCCAAGAAATAGTCTGACACCCCGCGCAAAACCACACAGAAAGAAATGATGTGTTAATTAGTAAGTGTTGGAGGTGCTGACAGTTGGTATGGAATGGCAAAGGATTATTGGATCTGTAAAAAGCTAAAAATGAATCAGAAGAAGCCATAGTTTCATATCTTAACTTGTATTAAGCCATTGTAGTCAATGTGGGTAATGTCTGAACTTGTTATATAACTAGAACTGAAGGTGAAGTGAAACATAAATTATTTAAATTGCTGACATCCTACTCTGTTCAAGGCTCGAGTGTCCAAAAAATTAAATCCATCCCTTAGTGTAGTGTATTTTTTACATGTATATGGAGGGCCCATATTTTTATATTACAACTAATAACTGCACTCACTGGACATTTTATTAGGTTCCCCTTGCTAGTACAGGGTTGGACCCCCTTTTGCCTTCAGAACTGACTTAATTCTTCATGGCACAGATTCAAAGAAACATTCCTCAGATATTTTGGTCCATATTGACATGACAGCATCACGCAGGTGCTGAACGCATGTTGGACATCCATAATGTGAATCTTATGTTCCACCACATCTCAAAGGTACTCTGCTGGATTGAGATCTGCTGCAGCCCATCTACTTTAAAGTTTGATGAGTTATACATTCAGAGATGCTCTCCCCTGTGTACCTTGGTTGTAACGAGTCATTATTTGACTTACTGCAGCCTTCCCATCAGCTCCAAGTAGTCTGGTCATTCTCCTTTGACCACTGACAAGACATTTTCACCCAGAGAACTGCCACTCTGGATATTTTTTTTTCCCTTTTCCTGACTGTTCTGGGTAAACACTAGAGATGGTTGTGCAGGAAAATCCCCGCAGATCAGCAGTTTCTGAAATACTCAGTCCAGCCAGTCTGACACAAACATCCATGCCACATTCAAAGTCACTTAAAATCACTTTTCCTCCATATTCTGATGCTGTTTTGAACTTCAGCAGGTCATTTTGACCACATCTACATGCCTAAATGCAGAGCTGCTGCCATGATTGGCTGATTAGATATTTACGTTAACAGGTGTAACTAATAAGGTGAATATATCTGTAAATACAGTGTCCACCCACATTTAGACGTTACCTCATCTCTATGGTTGGTCCAAGTATCTCTATAAATACACAAAACAAAGAGCTGGCGACTCACAACCAACTTTAATCCCATCAAATTCAGATTTTCTTAATGGATATAATTTGGATACAGAAACACCTGTTTCTTGTGACAAAAAAAAGGGAGGGGGGGGGGGTCATTCACAATACAAGGCCTGTAGTATATACAAGGTGACAGTGTTGGGGGAGGGGGGAATCAGTCCATCAGTAGTTTATATAAGTAGCACCTCTGTAGCACAAAATATCTGGGAGAAACAACAAACAAACGAACAAAAAACTCCACACGAAGTTATTGGTACAAACTTAATATACTGGCAAAAATCTGCCAAAAGTAAAAAGAATTAATATTTGAGATTGGCCAAGTTTGTGAATGCAGCTCATAAAATTAACACAGAAAAGATACAGTACAGTAATAAAAAAAACCCGATAACATACAATATTGATTTGTATATACACACAATTTAAACCGAGAACGGTAGAATATTTCCCGATTTAAGGGTTCCTACATAATTTCCTTTTTTCAAAGTTCCTTCTTGAAACTGACTTAACTCTTTTGCTTGGTTGGTGTGCTAGAAGGAGGTACGAGACGATAAACATATCACTCAGTATAGCAGACAAACTTTTAACGGGAGCAAATGTGAGAAGAACGATAGCAGGTATGCACAAGTAGGAGGAATAATGGGTACGTTCTTAACGTGAAGACTTGGATGTTGAAACAATTTATTTTCCCACATGTAGGAACCCTGAGAACGATTTGGTGTAAAAAGTGGAGCCGCCAAATGACGTCAATACATAAAGTTCACATCTGTTAACTACTGTGACACATCTTCACAAAAATTTAATGCATCCCGCAGACAAGTCTACTAGTGTTTGCATTCAACGTGTTTGTTCTATTACAAATAATTCTTTCAATATTTGACTAAGACATTTAAATACTGAGTTCCCGCTACAATACACTTTTTTTTTTTCCTTTTCCTTTTTTTAAACCCCATTTCTCCATTTACCTCTTGCGAGCCAACAAGAAAACACCCTTGTGAAAAGATCCTGCAGATGGATAATGTGATACTTTTGTTCCGCCACACAGTTTCAAAGCCATGAGTGGCTGGATTGAAAAATAGATATCTTGTTGCTGGTTATTCGATTTTAAAAAAGAAGCAAGAGCTTAAGTCCACCAGGGCCCCAAAGCTGAGAGGCCATCAGAATAATTAGCTTCCTGTAGAAAGAAAATGGGAGTGTGCTGTTATTGATTTAATGCAACGAGGTATGGAGGTTGATGCCACCCAGAGATGTATCCCATTATGGAGGAAAATAAAGCACAGCAGCTGACAAAGAACAAAAAGCAAATCTGTCTTAAAAAAAAATAAAAATTAATAATTATAATAATGTTAAAACAAAAAGCCTTGTCCTCTTTAGCTGCTGCTTCAGAGCATGCTAAAGCACCACTGCAGCACATTAACTCAAAAATAGAAAAGGAACATGCATTAAAAGAGTGCTCGTATATCCGTGTCTTTTCCTGCTCCTGCTCTGAGCTCTCAGAGCCAGTGAAGGATATAGTTGTCCATTAATACAGCACTCAGTAAAATCCAACACCATTAGCTTACTTCCTACTGGCTCAGCCTCCATCGGCTGAGTAATAACAAAGTGGAGTTTTAATACAGGGGTTCGGAGCCATCTTCCTGAGGAAAATGAGAATGGAGGAGCGTCTCCATGTAGGAGACATAGCCACTACTGGGCGTGTAGCCGTCAGACATGTGCTGAGATTGAAGAGGAAGGGGAGGGGATGGGGCAGACAGCAGCGGATCAGAGTTCAAGGTCGATTTAAAAGGGGCAGATTCTGAACTCAGGTGGGGATCCGATGTGAGAGCTGACTCTGTTAAAGCATCAGTGAGGGCAACGCCGGTGTCCATTGGGGTCTCAGCATCCATTTGAATACCGCTAGCTGGGGCAGGAGCATCTTGTGGGGTCATCGAGGGTTGTGACAGAGGTTGTGAGGTCAGCTGCGTACCAATACTGTGATGTTCCTGTGCTGGTTTTCCTATTGGCGCTTCTGTTGCAGGGCAAGAGGTTGCGTTGGTTGTCTCCATGGGGGTGTCGGCAGGAGGGGCCGAAGCAGAGGGAAGTTTACGCCGTTTGGCTGCTTGGGCTTCATCTGCTGAGGGAACCTCCTCATGAGTTCCAGGTAAAGCCTGAAAACAGACGACCGGTACGGACTTAAATTGAGAACACAGAAATGGCCAGGCCTTACCGGATTGTTTTTTTTTTTGTTTTTTTTTTGTTTTTTTTCCAATTTAACACTGAGTGCTTTTCAGTGCGTTGGTTTATCATTGGTTTTGACTTGGTTTGACTTAACTACCAATTGTTTTATTTGCAGCTATTTTAGTTCTAAACAATTCAAACTAGTTTCTCTTTCTTTTTAAAATATACAATAGGGCAGAAGGAAGCAAAGTTTCAGTAAAATACTCACCAGTCGAGCTCTGACCCTTTTGGGTAACTCCTGATCCAGATGATAGATCTCCGAGTGCTTGAGTATCAACTGACTCTGGTCCTGAAACTCAACCTGGACAGATAATGCAATGGATTAATCAACCAACACTTTCCACACTGCTTCCCCTATAAGTGCAAAGTACACATGGAAAGATGGGGAAAAAATTAAATATACAAAATTATTAGATGCTACACCAGCAGGTAAAAAAGGACAAATCAGTGAAATGAAATGCATTGAAAATTCAAACATGTACCCAGACAGTCACAGGTTGGATCTCAGGCATAACAAATGGTTCCATCAACAACCATGTGCTCCAGTCAAAATGTCCTTGACCATGACACTGAACCCCTAAAGCTGCTCACTGACTGGATAAGAGCTTCAGTTAACCACTTTAAATGTAAATGTAGATTTAAAAAAAAAAAAAAAAAAGAAGAAAAAAGACAAGGTCAGGGTTGTGGCCCCCGACTCCGTGATCAAGTGGAGGCGTGATTTTAGCTAATCACAGCAGCACTCTCGTCTCTGAGAGGCCTCTCTGTGCTGCAGCCAGTGGGTTACATGGAGACATGAAAAGAGTGCAGAAAAATGCAAAACTGAAGAGCAAATTGGAAAAGATGATGAGAAATGATGGGGTGGCATATTAACACATGTTAAACCTATAGAAACAAGTTTGATATAAACATGTAGCAGATACAAGCTAAACTAGTTCAGGTGTTTAAGTTTCTTAAAAGTGGAAAGTGAATTAAATGGATTCTTTTCCCATGAAGTAATTCAGAAGAGCTCTTATGGATGTACTCAGAAACTCAGCATCATGGCAAAAATCAAATAACCTTGTTTGACCTTGTCTGGTAACATTCCTGTGTTTGTGTCCAACTACATTTCTCTCATCCCGACAACCGTCTTCAATCCCAGGTTTTCCACTTTGTAAGCACTCTGCAGCTTTGCCCTATAAATTTCCCCTCAAAGTACAAGTGATCTGAGATCGCTCCACTTTTATGTTTTAATGCCACACCGAGTCAAAATGCTCTACTATAATCTAGAAGGGCAGCCTGGCTTTTCACACACTGATAATTCCACAATTTGAGAGCCAAAGCAGAGGGTGGCAAAGCCATTACACAGAACATCCCAAAGTTCACAGGTTCAGCCACTTTGAGTCATGCTGCAGAAGAGCATCAGATAAAATATGGAAAATGATGCTGCTGCTCTCACAGTGCTCGCCTAACAGTCTGCACTACAGCCAAGCTTTAAAGCTTTATTTAGAAATGATTTTCATGGTCTGATTTGACTTGTCAAGACATACACACACACACACACACACACACACACACACACACACAGGCTGGAAATTAAATGCATTTAATACAGGCTTTTGAATAGCAGAATCTTAGGCATGTGACATATTTTCTTGTGTACTCAATTATTATTAAGAAGAAAAAAAATCATAGGGTTACTATGAATGACACAATCTACAGGATTTTCCCCACACGCACTCTAACTTCT
Source organism: Bujurquina vittata (assembly GCA_015106715.1). Classification (NCBI taxonomy): domain Eukaryota; kingdom Metazoa; phylum Chordata; class Actinopteri; order Cichliformes; family Cichlidae; genus Bujurquina; species Bujurquina vittata. The sequence continues at coordinate 14,581 of VUQK01012286.1, forward strand.
TTGGTCGAGGCTCAAGTTGTGCTTCTCTTACCTGGTAGAGCTTGTTGATATGCTGTTTGACAAAGGAAGCATTGAGGATTTGACCCTCAGGTGTGCTGACCACAACAAGCTCCCCCACCTCGGGAGGACCGTTGCGCAGGCAGTCATGACTCTAAAGGAGCAGGAGGCAGAAGGGTGAGAGAGGAGGAAAAAAATACACTTAAAACATCTGCATGTTACATTTCACACACAAAATTTTAGAAATAGAGTCAGGGATGTTCATCTGGTTCCTGTTATTACTTGCAGTCTTACTTTTTAATGTCTCTGCAATTCAAACTGCTTGTTTGACAATTGATTTTAAAGTGAAATTTGATCAAGTTTCTTGGCAGATTTCATGTTATTAAAAGTCATGTTTGTTCATAACTTACAGCACTGACTCATTAAAGGTTGTGGGAATTTTAAATCCAGTTACAAAATTACATTTTCATTTGCTCAGATTCTCAAGCTAAAAAGCATGTAATGCTGCTTGGGTATTTTTTGCAACCATCTCAAAAGGAGATTATTTTTAAGCCATGGTACATGGGTAGGTGTCGGGCTTGACTGAAAGAAAACTCACAATGATGTTTTCCGGGTGCAAGTTGTCGCAGTATGAACCGTCATCAAAGTTGACCTCGTAGAACGTCTGTCTGGCCATGCCGATGGTGGTGCAGTGGTAATACCAGGAGTCGACGTTGCGACCGATCACTCTTTGTCCGAGGGTTGGCTCTTGTGGGCCTTTGGGTGCTGTTCGAGGCTTAAGGGAAGAAAGAGGGGGAAAAGGGGAAGGAGAGGGGTTAATTGGAAATTTGTGGTTTCATCCAGCAGGAATACGGTCGTGTCCTGTCACTGGTGCAAAAAGTGTTTTGCTTCAAGCCTATTTATTGTAAAACAGAAGTGTTCATTCAAATCATTCTGAACCAAGTAAGTAAGTAGAGAATCTTTTCTTTCTGTTAGTTTTCTTTAAACTAACAGAAGCTGATTGTATCTGTCTGTATTCATGGGATCTAATTTGAATGTTTGGTTTACTGCTTTTTCTTCTGGTGTGTCAATTTAGACTCATTAACTTCTTGCACCAGTTATAATAGGTATGCTGCACCCCCCCCCCTTTTTTCCCCACACCTTCTCCTGAAGCATGACTAAGAGAAAAATATTCCCATAACTGACTTTTGACACTAATTTAACCAAAGAAGGTACAATTTTACAGAATGTGGCTTAATAATTGACCAGTTTGCCTGACTTTGCACTTACTTTTGGAGTGACCTTTTTATGCTTGTGGCAGGTGACAGACACCACGTAGGGCCAGTCAGCGGGCATCATGACTACACCGGCGATTTGGGCACAGGTGACGTGGAAGGAGGTCGCACAGTTCTGGTATGTGCACTGGATGCAGGCACCGCGGTTCTGATTAGCAACCTTGCCATGGCAGAAAACGCACTTCTGCAATGAAAACAAACATAAATGCTTACATTAGTCTTCCATGTGAGAGAAACATTCAACTTTCTAAGCTTATTTTTATATCTTTCTTTGATGTCGACAAAGAAAAGAATTGTCTGAAAGTTTGAATTGAATAACTTTAAAATCAACTGCAGAACACTATATGTGAACTCCTAGCATTTTACCCCCGCCTCTCCAAGAAGGTTAAAACAATTAAAACAATTCATTTATAACAATTACTCCAGTCCTCCACAACAGTCTAGCACACAGTGAAATTGCAGTAATTGTAGAACATCTCATGAAATAAAGATGGCAGAAGAACCAGCAATGAAACCATTCTCTCCCTTTTCTCTTTTCTCTGATCTTTGATTCTGTTTGGTGCTCTTACAGGTTTCTACTCATTAAAAGAGAATGGCTGTTTTCATTCTTGCCAATAACAGGCTGTTGCACTCGGTGTCTGTACGGCAGTGACCCTTATGTGTCTTGGAAACTTTGGATTTATTAGTAACAGTAGTCTGAACTGTCACTTTGACACTGAATTCGTTTTTTCCAGTTCTTTGTTCCTCTGTATCCCTTTGGGCATCTTGCATTACTTGTTCAGCCTCTTTGCTCTTCTCCCCTTCCAAATCTCTGGTCTGAAATTGCCACTAGTCTACAAAATCTTTGCCTTTTCTGTGCCACTTTAACAAAACACACAATCCCTGCACGTGCGGCCCCCACAACCATTTTAATTAAAGTCTTACAGCCCTCTGTGACTACTGTTCTTCTCCATGTGTCCCTCACATAGGAGAGATGAAATGCCCAACTGGAAAAACCGAGGAACTGCACAAAATTAACACATGACAACATGCTTTAATCTAAATAAAAATATTAAAGCTGTTAGCGCTGCAGTGACAACGGGTGGAGTCCAACTGTTAGTGATTACGGGTTACAGTGATTATCTACCATCCCTCACAAGTCATGTCTTTTTAATTCCTTCCTCTGTCTCTCTTCCTTTTATAAAACAGGTATAGTATAGCGCTTGGACAATCAATTACAAAAAAAAAATCTTTTTAAGTATCCATTCTTCCTTTTTTTTTTTTACTGCTACAGGGCAGATACTTTGCCTTCAGAAATGTTTTAATTCTTCACAGCATAGATTCAACATGGTGCTGGAAACTTCCCTCAGAGATTTTGGTCCATATTGACATGATGCCGTCACACAATTGCTGCAGATTCGCCGGCTGCACATCCATGATGTGACTCTCCCGGGCTACCACATCCCAAAGGTACTCTACTGGACTCAAATCTGGTGATTGAGGAGGGCATTTGAGAAACTCATGCAGGCTGTGGTGCTCAGTTGGTACTAAGGAGCTTAAAGTGTGCCAAGAAAGTGTGCCATTACACCACCACCAGCAGCAGCCTGAACTGCTGATAACAAGGCAAGATGGATCCATGCTTTCATGTTGTCTACGCCAAATTCTGACTCTGAATGTTGCAGCAGGGATTGAGACTCAGACTTGTTTTCTGCTGACCAATTTAGATGAGCCCGTGTAAAGTGTAGCCTCACTTTCCCGTTCTTAGCTGACAGCAGCGGCACTCGATGTGACGGTTGCCTTCCAATCAGCTGGAAGCAGTCTGATCATTCTCCTCTGACCTTACATCAACAAGGCATTTTCACCCAGAGAACTGCTGCTCACTGGATATTTTCTTTTTTTGGACATTCACTGTAAACCCTAGAGATGGTTGCGCGGGAAACATCCCAGGAGATCAGCAGTTTCTAAAATACTCAGACCAGCCCATCTAGCACCAACATTGATGCTAATTGAAGTTCAAATGTCACTTAAAATCACATTGATCACATCTGCATGCTTAAATACACCGAGTTGCTGCCATGTGACTGCCTGATTAGATACTTGCGTTAACGAATAGTTGAACACGTTTACCTAATAATGTGACCAGTGAATGTATATGCACAAGTATTACGATACATGAGAGCACTTATATATCCAAAAAAAAAAATTAAATGTGAAAATACCTTTAGACCAAAAGTGGTTTCAAAGTAAATCCTGTCTGGTTCAGTTCTCACACACATCCACACCACTCTGTGACAGCTTGAAAACTCCCATAACCAAAAAAAGACTCGGAAATATTCACCCAAGTGATGGGTGATGAAAAAAAATCTTTACTGCTCCGGTCAGTGGTTTTACATGCAGCATAAAAATGCACCCAAAAAAGTAAGAGGACAGACGACTTTAAAGACTGTTACACATTTTAAAAAAGTTGTTCCCCCCCAACAGCAAAAACTGCAGTTCTTCTAGGCATTACATGCTATACTACTTTTGGGAACAATACGTCATTTGAGGAGTTGAGGGGTGTTACTGGGCCCGAGAAATTCCAAAAATAACTAAAACAAAAGCTAAATGTGTAAAAATGTCTCCATCGCTGGAAACTCCATGTTCACAGGGAGGAAAAACACTGATTGCTGAACACAGAGCAATATAAACGGCTTCCTAGCATCCAAATTCACATTTGATCAGCCCAGTCATTCAAATCATTAGACCGCAGAGCTTCTCCTCTCACAGTCTTTTAGGAGGAGACTGAGGAAACCTGCTTTGACAGCACTCAGATGCAAATGTCAACCAGCTTGTTCTTTGATAGATTATTCAGAGAGAAGGGGAGGGAGAGAGGTGACATTATTTGTAGATTTGTGATAATGCACCAGCAAGCACTGCTATTGCCTGTGAAGTGGGTGAATGGAGAAGGAGAGCAGAAACTGCGTGGGGCGGGGACAAGTTGTGTTCAAAGACATGGCAGCAATGGGGAAATTGCCTCCTACCCACGGGACTGATGCAGTTCATTTGGTGCAGTGAGAAATGACAGCTGATTATTCAGCCATTTCCCTCTGTACATCTGTTTTTACCCTGTCCTCCCTAACTTGCAAAGAAAGAAAAATCTATCCATCCACAAGGAAAGAGAGTGTAACAAAGTCTGAAATTCACCTAAACAGGACAGATAAGAAAGAACGGGAGACCAGAAATAAAGAGTATGTTTCATACTGGCAAATACAAAGGAAATGAAACAGCTACAGTGTCCAATTTATACTAAGAAGATGAACGTTCTTGAGAAAGAAACTGTTAAGACTGTAACTGTAACGATCTTGGTTGTATTTGAATGTTGCCCTCGGCCTGTTTCCCTGTACACACCACTACGAGAGAGACGTGTAAATCTTTTCTTTGTCGCTGCCTGATCTTACCAGATTCTTGCGGGTTTCTGGGACAGCGCTGACATCCACGGGCCCCCTCTCAATGGCATCAACAAAGCGAGCTTCTGCCACAGCGATGGCACAGATGACATGAACCCACCTGGTGTCAAAGAAAAGACAAAAGACAATGAAAAGTTTGGCAAAAATAAGGCGAGTTAAAAATTTAAGTTAAAGTAAGTTAACTGCCACCAGTTTTGTGTTTTCTTTCCCTCCTGTTCAATAGTAGTAGTAGGCGTTCTTTTTCATACCTGATCTGGTGAATCTTGTAAAAAAGGGCATGATTTTTTTTTTAACAAACTATTTCACAATCTGCACCTTATTCTGCTATAGGGCTTGCTTTACTTTGAATATCAGCTTGATAAACCCTTGTTTTTTGTTTTGTTTTGGGTTTTTTGGGATGGGCGTCGGTCATTTGTGAATTTGCATAAATTTTTCCTGCTACTGTCACACCAAAACTCAAACATGAGGCACTAACCGGTTGTCTATGGTAGTCTTCAAAGCTCCTCCTCTCAAGTTACAAAGACAGCACTCCAAAAAAAAAAAGCAAACAAAAAAAAAAAAACCCAAAACAGATAATATGAGAACAGAGAAAAAGAGGATTAAGTTTAGAAACAGAGAACACAT
>VUQK01012288.1:21984-34611 GCA_015106715.1 Bujurquina vittata
CCGTCTCCCTGTGCCACACCAAACACACACAAACGCATATACTCCATTCTTTCTCCATTGTTCTTCATTGTTTTGCCCCCCCCCCTTTTTTTATTACCCCACCCTTTCTCCTTTGCCCTTTTTCGCTGGCTGATAAACTAAAGGCCAAGGTGTGGTGCTAGTGCCATCTTTTGACTAAACGTAGTTTGTGATGGTGCCAGAGTAAAACGAGAGCTGTCTCCACATGTTGAGAGCACCCATAAGGAGGTCGTCATGAAGAGGGTGCTCACAGCTGTGTAAATTTTCCACCCTTTTTTTTTTTCTCAGAATGGTTAATCTTCAGAGAAATGGTTTAAACAAACTTTTCACCCCGGTTTCCCTTTTGTTTCACAGTGAGGCAGAAGGATTATATGACTCAAGAGGATGGGGTTCCATCTGCTTTTGCTGTTAATTCTCTTTTTCTTGTTCGCTTTTCTCTTTCATTCCCGGTTCTTGTTTGCACTAACATAAAAATATGGTTGTCTTTTGTTTTCTGTCACTTTGAATTTCTCCTCAGAAGATTTAGTGGTCTGCTGAACTGCACATCAAGGGAGACAAGATACATTACAAAACATTTTCCCCTCACAGCAAATCCCATTGTAATTCAACCTTGATGCAAGAAAAGAAGAATCTTCCACAAACTTTTAACCATAAACATCCACACATAAATGCACACACATACACACCTATTGTATAAACAGAGCCGAGATTGTAATAGTAATGATGCATTAAATGTTTGCATAAATTTTCCATTCATATTAGGCGCACCAGTGCAGGTAATTGAGATTGTGCTGCAACATATGAGTTTCTATACAACCACCGTTGCCCCTGTTCAGTGATCTATATTCAGAGAAAAGCCTAAAATACAATTCATTGATTTGACAAATTTTTGCAAACTAGCAAGCTGTCACACACACAAAAACACACTTAAATAAACATTGTTTTGAATGTGCTTGGGAGGATTTTGCTGGTCTCAAACCTCTTAGTATGACCTAAACAAACATGGAAATGTAAAGACATAGACATGCTGTAAATTATCTTTATTTTTTATTTTTGTTATATCATTATATCATTATATTATATCATCTCTTGATGAGTTGACTGATGGCGTTTGGGGGACTATTCAAATGTGAACATTTTTAATTTGATTTTCTGTTCATACCGCATTGCAGTCACATGTAGTTTTCACAGACACACTACTCACAAATATGTGCGCTTGCACCAAAATGCTATAATACATTTTGTAATGTTACAGTGTTACATGTTAGATACAGAAATTATGGCATATGAAGTGCTGCTGCTGAAAGGGCTGTTTTTAAGAAGCAGCCAGTGCAGGTAGTACATGACTCTACAGAGCGCAGCTCTGTGAGACTACAGCCGAAAAGGGACTGTGTTGACGGCTGGCTGCTAGTCTCGGTACATTATCATGCATGCATTTCCTCTGTTATCATACTGTTATCAAGTGCACACTGCATGCAAGAATGAATGCATATTTTAATGAAAATAATAATATTTATTATTTTAGTAGAGAAATAGGACAGATGTAAAATTACAATTTAGCCAAAGGTATTCAGGTTATTGGGATTGCATTTGTAATGGTTCATTGCATCTTAAGTGTAACATGTCAGTTACATGTACTCATATTAAAACAATGATTCTGTACTTTAAACAATGTGCACTGACTCTTAACAGACTTGACTCTAGTAGCTTGAAGTCTATGTTCATTGTCTCTTCAGTGAAAGTGTCTCAAGTTTTTTTAGTCCACACGACAGAGAAGGTAATTTGCTGTGATTTACTGGCGCTATACCTCTTGGCCCCAGTACCACAGAATGATATGGCTGGTTCTGTTCAATTTAAATTATAAGATTTATTCTAGAAAATTGTTATGTCTGTAGAAGCTCTATATTAAATTTCAACCTGATCTCACTTTCCAAAGATAATAAGCACTACAATATTGAGATGCCTTCCATTGGCTTGCAGCCATGTAACATGACTGCAAGTTTCCCTTGATCAAAACAAAACAAAATAGACACACTTCTATTCCAGTCTGTGCATTAATCCGTGCATTTTAGCCTGTCCCAGCTGTCATAAGGTTAGGGCTAAGGTATACCTTTGCCTGGTTGTCAGTCCTTCACAGGCAAACAATCATAGCTGCAGCCAATTTACAATCACCAGTTATCTCAACAGGCATGTCTTTGCACTGCTGTGAGGCAGTACTGCTAGGCACTGCAACATGCTGCCTGCTGTTATGTTATCTGTATTATTATTAAATATTTTAAGGTAATATTCTGCAAAGTTAAAAAATGTATCTCTTAACAAAGATAGTGCTGTTTTGATTCAGGTTGTGACAAACCATATGAAAATTTGAGGGCTAAGCAGTTTGAAGGTAGAATCAAATGTTTTCAGTTAATGGGATTACCTGTGAGTGGACAGCCTGTACACCTTATTTAAATGAATTTATTAAAAAAAAAAAATAAGAAACAGTAAGTTAAAGTGCATCATGGTATGAACCAAACAGATTTCTAAAGATGAAAGAAATCTGCTGTGTTAGGAAAATTATACACAACAAGTCACAGATGCAAGTCAGGTCTAATTTATACAATTTTTAGCAAGGTGTGTGGGTGTGTGAATTGGTGCTATCCAACATTTCATATTTGAGACTTTAGCAAGGAGAGACAAAGGCAAGGCATGGTGGGAGTGGATATTTTTTCCATATATCACTACACACGTCAGTACCTTAGTGATTTACGCAGTAAATGACTCCAAAAGAGGTAAACATGCACACGCACTCAAACCCTTAGACGTACAGTCACGGTACTGCATATGTCTGGTGAGTGTACAAATGAAATCAGCAAATTAATCTGCTCTGTGACATGTCAGGTGAAGAAAATGATTGCGCTTATTTTGTGTTTTAAATTAAAGATTTAAAAAAATAAAAAAGAGCAAAATAATAACAACAGTCACTGTCCTATATTTGTATAGCATCATTCAAGTGGATACGTCCCAAAGGTAATTACAGATGGTGTAGTTGGACTACCTGTTTAACCTCTGTAAGGTTCAGGTATTGCCTCATGCTACCAGTGGTGACACTGACCTGAGCCAAATGCAAAATAGTGAGTCTATGCCTCCTGTTCCTATGCCATCTGGGATAGACTCCAGCCCCCCTGTGACCCCAAATTGGATAAGCAGAAGAAAATGGATGGATGGACTTATTTGTCCTGCCAGAAGGCCATGAAGTTCAGTTAGCTTCTTTAGCCAGTAGGTGTGAATTGGTGCTATCCAACATTTCATATTTGAGACTTTAGTCTTACTGGATGCATGCCCGAGCCTCCCACAGTCCAACGAAATGCAGTTAGTGAGATTAGGTTAGCCGCCCCGCAACCCTGAAAATGATAAGCGGAAGGAAATGGATGGATAGATGGAGTTGTTTATAATTTTGTTTACCAAATCTCTACATAGGTTTTTGAAATTTACAACTTGTATTTGTATTTTAAGTTGTAAAAATAATGTATTAAAGTTTATTATTTATTATCTTTAGTTTTCCTGTACCTTCTTTAGTAAGTTGAGGACATGACATTAGTAATCTGAGGGCTTTGCTGTTCTTTCTTGGACCATTTATTTGTCTCTTTGCTCCCCCTTCCTAACACCCAGGAAGGACATCCAGCAGGCCTCGGTTTAATGTCCCAGACATCAGCACAGCTGTCCTTCGGAAAGTATTTTTCAACGATGACACAGTGACTTGAACAGACTTTTGAACAACAGTCATTCAGCATTTAATGTTTTGCAGGATACAGTCTTTACGAGATGACAGCACCAACTGGCTGAATGGGCAGCAGTTATCAACATCTGTTCACATCCTGTTTCACCTTGGCTGTCAGCAAAATATGTGAAAATACTTCAGAGCAACCCATATTTCATTTGTGTGGTCACTTGAAAAATGTACTGTTCAATTTTGTCAATGACAGGTCTGGTGCCCTTTACCACTGACCGTTTACTGACACACTTAAATCATGATAGTAAGCTGTGACCTCTGGGTTATTGAGTTATTTAACTTGATTCCATCCTACATGATGAAACTAACCACAAATAATAGTAGCTGGGTCAATGGATGATGGTGCATTTGTGTCTAAAATAAAAAAAAAACAATGCCTATCTGTGACATTTTCTAATCATAATACTGTAATTTTAACCGTAAAATTATCATTGTCCCAGTAATGATCACCAGTGTTGCACACTGTTGTAAATATACCTTTCTATTAAACCTAATACTGATAGTATTAAGACGTTTAAAGCTGCATATGTCACAGTCATCTGCACCCTGCCTTCACACTGTTAACTTTAACCAGTTCTGCCGTTTTCATTGCATCATTTTTTTTAATTAATTAATTTATTTTTTACATAACCACGATGACTAAGCTTGTGGGTGCGTGGCTTCAAAATTCCTTTTAAAACTTCTGCCTCCTCCTGCCAGTGTTTTTACAGGAGTCTGATACACATGTCCGTGACACCAGATACAATCCAGACTGAGGCTTAAGCTAGTATTATAAATACATTTGCTTGTTATTCTTTTCAAATCTATTTAGACATATTTTGTATTTATGCCCATATATACATGTGTCTGTGTGTGTGTGTGCGTGTGTGTGTGTGTGTGTGTGTGTGTGTGTGTGTGTGTGTGTGTGTGTGTGTGTTTGTGTGTGTGTGTGTGTGTGTGTGTGTTATAATGAGTCATGCAGCAGGCAAGTGTCTACAAGAAAGGTGAAAGTGTTATGACAAAACTAAGCTGCATTTATATAACAAGATCTCCATGTTAAGTATTTTCCCAGCAATCTTAATTTTTAAGTTTTTTTGAGTACCTTAACCTTTTCAAGGCTAAGACGGGCCTTTTTGGAGAGGATAACTCCTTCAACACAAATTAATCCACAGTTTCCACGATTTTGCTGTCAGTGTCTGGTCCTTGATTATTGAGCTTGCTCTGAAGGATTCTTATCCTTATTGTTTCTGTGTTTTTCAGACAATCTATATGAATCTGTTCATTTTGAAATGTGCAGCACAAAAGCAGCAAATATATGCACACGGAGGCGCAAATGTGCGTATACACACACACACACACACATGCACTGATGAGCAAACTGGGAATTTGGAACTGGAACAGTTCCGGAGGGGGCCAAAGATTCCCATCTCTAAGTGTCAACCAAACAAAAACAACAAAAAGCTGTGGGAAAAAAACCAAAAAAACCAAAAACAAAACAAAAACGTGATGACATGAATATAGCGCTCCTGCAACAAATCGCATTTTTTCATGTTTCACCCAGTCGTTGGGACAAGTTGCTAAAAAACATCCCCCAGCACACTGAGAGCTTGAGGACCTAGGCGATGAAAAGTAACCATAAATAAAGTGTGCCACTTAATTGAGGGGAAGAAGAATGCATCCACTTTTGGCCTCTTTTTTTTCTGCATCTCTCTGTCTTTTGCTAACACACTCACTTGTGGGGGAGTACGTAGAGACACAGATGCTCATGCTCAGATTCTGCCTGTACATTGCCTCTCTGTGCTTGCTTCTATTTGTCTGTTTCTTCTTTTACCCTTTCTCTGCCTCCATTATTGTTTCTTCTTTCCACAAATCCTGCATTCTGCAGCACAAGCATGGCTTTCGCTACCAATATTTCCACAAAGGGGAGCTTTCTTTATCTTTCCAAGAGTCCTGAACTTTTGAAAAGTTTTTGGAAATGTGTTCATGAGAATGTGAGTGTTATGTTTCATACTGAGCTGGATCTTATCACTGTTTCCCTTTCAGAATAGGTGAGACTGAAGCACATCAGGCCCTATTCACCATTATTCATATTTGCATATGACAGTGAGCAATGGAGGAAGCAAAGAGCGAAACGCAAAGACAACAAGTGAGAGGGAGTGTTTGAGATGGTAAAAGAAGAAAAAGAAGGAGAGTTATGGGGAAAGATGTCTGTGTCTGTCTCTACAATGTCACTTCCACTTGTCCTTCTGTTTGCTGTTACACACACACACACCTACACACACACATGCACAAGCACACACATGTATGTCTACATATATACACACAGACTGGCTGTCTCTCATTGTATTAATATTCTTGGACTCCAGTCATTGTCCCTTTGCTGTCCCTAATGCAGCAACCAAAAGCACTGGAGAAAGCAGTCATCACACAACATGTCTCTCAGGCAGCCTGTTAATCAAGCCCTGCTGCATGATGTTCTGTAACCGGTTACATCTTGCTCCCTCAGCAAGTAATCACTTAACAGTGTTATGCTGATGTTGCACAGGATCAAATGGAACGAGAGCTGTTTCCTTGAGTATAAGCAGTAGAAGGAAGAAAGTGAGGTAAGAAAGGAAAGGAAAGGAAAGGAAAGGAAAAGAGAAAAAGGTAGAGGTGGCACGCGTCACCATATTCAAATAGGTAGGAATAACCTGGACCGCTGACCTCTCCAGTAACGGTGTGCATCTCTGTGTGCTGTGGTAGGCATTTTGCTGGCATGTGTTGCATCCACTTCATTTAAAAACAACAATCAGTGGAAATCAATATAACTTTTTTCATCAGTGATTATCTTTAGCATATAATTGATTTCATGATGAGTGGTGTCTTTCAGGATAGAGTGTACGAGGCTACTGAGTAGGATTGTGATATGAATCATATGCAATGGCCTTTGTAGTCATCAGATTAATCACAGTTGTACACCAACGATGTTCATAACACCAAATGAGGGAATATTTTATGGGAGAATAGAGTTTGAGGGTCCAGGTTAGAGCATCCATGGGCAGCTATTTATAAGTACTGGGAAAAAAAATGTTTGTTGGGAGAAGTGGCTCGTCTTGGCTTAATTTTCCACTGTTGTTAAATTCACTTCCTACTTTATGGATTTTTTTTCTTTTTGATGACACAGTTTAACATTAAAGTTATTATATATTTTCTCTAATACGAACGTTATGCAATCTGTATATTTTTGCACTTTGAAGACAGTCCCTGCACACTCATCTCGGTGCATCTTTCCAAACACAGACAATGATTTACAGGCATTTTCATCTAATGATCCCGATTGGATAATTACATTGAAAATGGTTGCAACTCATTGTCTACAGTTAGAAAGAGGCATCATTAACGTCTCAATTATGCGTTATTAATTTCGATGCTCGGCGCAATGAAAAGACCTGGTTACACACATCTGAAGAGTCAAACATATGGCTCAGCTCGCCATTTTTTGTTTTGTTTGCCTTTTTTAACTCTCCCTTTTTACTGCGTCTTTGCAGTAAAGAGAGCTGAACTGGTGAAACAGCAGATAAGGGTTGATTAATTCAAGCAAGTGGCAACACACTCCCCCTCGAATCGGGTTGTGTGTTGCTTCATTGCACTGACATATGGGTTGAAATTGTATTTAGTGTGTGGATTGTGTGTGTGGACTGCATAACGCAGACAATCTGGCAACATGGGCAACATTAGACAAACATAAAGCTTGTGCACAAACTCCAGTTATTCAAAGTTAAGTTTGCCAGCTACTCATGCAAAGTGTCCTTGCTGGGAAACTAGAGCCAGTTAATTAACATTTTCAAAGGACAATTCCTACATTTGCATTAGAAACAACTAAAATATCAATTAATTAACATGAATGTGATTACATATTATTGGGTATCACACCTTTTCACTCTAAAAACATTGACTATGTCATCACTCTTTCTGAAGAGCTGTTGTGACATTGAACCCTATTGCTTTTATTTACTTTGCAAGAACTGAAACACACTCACAAGTATGCACATACGCACATGCACCCATGCTTTTAGCGCATGTGGGCTTGGGAGATGAGGCGGCAGCAATTAACACCTCACTGACATTTGCATCATTTATTTCAGAAGTAAAATGAATGAATCCAATCCACTCATCTCTTCCCATTTGCGTTCGCGTGTCTTCATTTCTCTGAATGACCTTTTAAATGACACGTTATGCATATGTGCTACAACCATACTATAGTGATTTCACCATTTCTAAAGAGAAAATATCAGGATTCTTCTCTCTGCAACAGTCTGTGGATGTAAAGTGTGTAGCTTTGTGAAGTGCAGCTTATAAATCAATCGTTATGACTATTGTCGCACTGAATTTAGACTGTCAATATGCTGCCTGTTTGTGGGCGAGTAGAGAGGCCACGTCGGGCTGCCCAGGCATCTGCTGCTCTGTCTGTGCTGGAGCCTACTCCATCTTGACTATGTGAGATAAACACACACCATACCAGCCTGGAATGTGATGGCATTTACTTGTAGCTGTAAATATTTTTCTAAAGCCGCATCATAACCATTATATTTTGTATAAAGGGAATATTAAGTCAGTCACATTTTATTTAAAAGGTTTATTTGTGCAGATAAGTCCCTTAGGGCTCTGGAGCTTGTGGGGCTGTCCAGGTTGACACTCCTCTGCATCTTGTTGTGCTTTGGGAGCATTGGGTATTGGTCCCATTGATGAGGGCTTTCCCTGTCCAGTACAACTGCACTGAGAGCTTGCTCTGCATTGCATAAAGTCAGACTCATTCCTGGTGGGCACTGGACTCTGTCAAGCATGCCCTTTGTCTCAGATTCTGTTTATTCTTTTCACTTATGGCTTTGAGCTGTGAGTAGTAACCCAAATCATAAGATTTTGGATCCAAGAGGGAGAAAGAAGTTTTCTCAGATGGAAGTCTGGGGTCAGTTGTGTAGATAAGGTGAGGAGCCTAGCCATTTGGGAGTGGCTCAGAGCCAATTCAGGTGGTTCAGCCATTTGGCTAGAAATCCCCTAGGTCCCTCTAGGATCCTGGGCAAGGAGATTTGGGCATGTTAAACTAGGAGGAGAGCCTGGGCAGACACACCAAGTATTTGATATTTAAGTTTCTTTAAAATTCATTTGAATGGGTGAATGCGTGTGTCACCAAACTTTTGACTGGTACTGTATCTGCACACTCAAACACCAAAAGTCACGTAAAGAGTCTGAGGTCAAGTGAATGAAGCAGAAATTTGGCATTTATTTTTGCAGTCTGAGCCTAATCTTTGAGGACGTGGCTTTGGGCTAATGGACTGGTGCTTATTCCTTTGAGAAAGGGAGAGGGAAAAATAAAATCCAGTGACAGCAAACACAGACAGGAAGAAAAAAAAACATAAAGCAATGGAACGAGGGGTCACAGAGAAAGGGAAGACTGACAGACTATAAAAAGAAGAAGAAGAAGACTTATAGAGTTCTACTTGGCTACTACATATCTCACTGTGTCACCTCCATTCAATGTCATGGCCTTCTTCCTCTGATGAGATGCTAATGCACATGTCACCAGACAGACATTTCCACTTCCACCATTCTGAGCATCTACTCTCAGCGCGCCTCTCTCTGTCATTTACATATCTCTGTCACCATGTCTCCAATCTCTCTCTTCCCCTCTTCAGCTGCTTCCAGCACACTTATCTGGGCCTTACGCTAATCTGACTCCATCTTTCTGTCACTCACTGTCCCTCTAAAGTCTCTCTCACTTCTCTTTCCCTATTGCTACATGTATTTCCATGCATTCAGGTTAAACTGCGACTCGGGTCAACACATGGTGTACTTTAACAGGTTTCACACATATGTACACAAACACATAGTGCATCCTGTCACTGGCAAATTGATGGGGGAGAGATAGAGGGCTCTTAGATTATCATTTATTTATCTCTAAAACCTTGTGCGCACTTTCTAAGGAAGTGCATTCCCAAGATTGCATACTGTCACTAGTAATGCAGCATGATTACACAGAAATACCCACACAAGCAAGAACAAACTTTATTTCTGGGTTGCAATCATATGGGATGTTCCTTATCAGGAAACACTATGGCTTCTCGGTATCACAGAATATTAGATGTTAGATTCAGTTCATTGTCATTGTGCACACAACGAAATGATCGTTTCAGATCACTCATCAAGAGATGAGCACCTGCTGTCATGCAGCCAGAGACCAGCGCTACCGTTAGGCAATGTGGTTTAAGTGTCTTGCCCAAGGACACAACGCAGCGCAGGGACAGGGGCTCGAACTGGCAGCCCTCTGGCTGCAAGGCGAGCGCCTACCACTGCACCACTTCCACTATTTGCATGTTTGAAGTGCTCCGTCATTGTGCATCCAAATATTTGGTGGCTACGTTCTTTACAATTATATATTGTGAAATCAGTACACTGCTGCAACTCTATTCTGAGAACCTCTATTTCAGTACACTCAACCAAATACCTATGACCTTGTTTATTATGAGGGCCCGTTTGAATTTCTTGCCATTTTAAATCTTTTAACCTGCTCCCCTTTAAACACATGACACATAAATGTGAGCCTAGATTTAGTCTGCCTAGAAATTATTTGCATTTATAATTCGGCAATGCACGACCCATGACCCATGCTAATGTTCAACATCAATGCAGGAAGTGCTGGTAAAAAATTAAAGAGAGAGGTGGTGGTCAGGGTAATTGATGGTAGGTGCGGGTGATAGCACGAAATTATCTTCTAATCGGATACTAAGCAGCACCAAGTGCTTCCAATCATTTTTATTACCATAATAGGCACATGTGCGGTATGTCTGATAAAACCCAAGGTTTTTCTCAGCTATAATTAAGAAATATATTGAGCAAAATCTGAATAAATGCAATTCATAAGGCAGCTACACAGAAAAACTGCATAGATGATGAATAGGGAGAGCAATTTATTTTTGGTAATAATCCAGCTGAGGCAAGTATTGACGTTTAACCAAGACTTATTAGTTGTGGTATCAGTACCTCAGTATTCATTTAGCTGCACTTAGTAGATTAACTTGGACTTGGAAAGGCACATGTGTTATCTGATGTTAATGTTGGAAGCTGAATTTAAAAAAACAAACTTTGTGGCCTTAAAAATGTAATTCCCACTCACATGGTAAATTCTATCCAATGCAATATACAGTAGTCATATCCAATGGACTCTAAATTCTCACAGTGGGTTTAACTTGTGCCCCTCAGTGTTTTGCTGCCTCTTACCATACCACTCACTGAAACTGTGCTGGGATTTGCAGCTGCCACTGCTTCTGGCTATACTGTTTCATAATTCCCTCCTTTACTCTACCATCCACGTGTAGGTTGTGAATTTACTTTCCCTGAGTTATTACCATTACCCCCCACGTCCTGCTGTGCTGAGCTTGGTGTTTTCTTGTGGAGAGCAATCAAGTCAAAGCCCTAGATAACTCAAAGCTGTACATATGCATCTAATACTTACCCATTCTCCATGATTCGGCAGACTGAATTAACCTTGTTTTTCAGCAATTAGAATGTCCTTAACCCCACTAGCTACCACACACATGTAACTTGTATGGATACACTTACAGTAGGTGACCCTGCACAAATTACCTGTTTTTCCAGATACTGATAAATTTGACTGAGTCTTAACACTATAAGAAAAAGTCTTTCTTAACCAACTGAGTAAGGAACTGAACATGAAGCAAATTGGTGCCTACAAAACAGGAAAAGACTAAAAAAGATAAGCACTTTGAGCTTGCAGTTCCCACTATCTGAAAAATCATTAAGAACTTCCTGTTAAAAGAAACTGTAGAAGTTAAGAAAAGATCTAGAAAACCAAGAGAACATTCAGACTGGGAGACATGGCAAAGCATTTGTAATTCACTGAAAATCTCTTGGTGAACACACAGCATGGGAAAACCTTTGCAATGTCTGCCCAAGGCACTGAGTGCTCACATAGTAGGATTAATTTTACTGCATTGAGGGATGTAATAATTTCAAAAATGTACATGTGTTTTGTAAATTGTGTAATACTAATATATTTTCATTGTCCAGCAATGAACTGGTGACCTGTCGGTGGTGTGTTTGTTTAAAATAAAACAAATTTACTTCACTGCATACACAAAATGTAACTTATTGACATTCAAACTTTTATGCAATGTCACCTTTAGCCAGAAAAGGCTTCTAAAAGGTATTTGTACAGATGGCCATTGCACCCTGGAACACCCTGCACCTATTTACAGCCTCACACATCTGACTGCTGTCATAGTACAACAGGGACCTCTACAGGCCACATTTGGGAAAACAAAAAGAAACTTTCACTCAAAGATGACATTAGATTAAAGCTGAGTGCTTGCAGATGTTTCACTCACTGTCACAGTCACAGTCTTTCTCAGTCTGTCAGGAAGCCTCTCACTGCCGTGTGGCCTCCGGGATAAGGCAGTGACACACCCACATGAAGCCATTCATAACGACACCACACATACTGTAAGTCTGATCATCGAGATGCTTGGCTAAGTATTAGGTCTTACCTCGCAACAAATAACACTCAGTTAAGAATTGTTTTGTGAGTTTTGTTAGCTGCTTCAAAGATCAATGAGTGACCTATTAAATTGAAGCAAAACTGACATATCTTCACACTAAAGTACTTACTGTAAATGCCCACAGGAAATATGAAGATGTTCTTATGCCAGTATTAGGTAAGCTGTGATCACTGAAACCACTGGAAAGAAAAAAAAAACAGGCCTTTCTCATCTTTCAGTATTTGACAGCTGCATGTGTTTTCCATTCTATGAAAGCATTTGTTCCAATCCTTTGGGTAAGGACTCTCCATCTAGTTGCAAGATAAT
>VUQK01012289.1:0-13666 GCA_015106715.1 Bujurquina vittata
TTTTTAGCGCTTTAGAGATTTGAGGGCACTCTCTCTCTCTCTCTCTGTGTGTGTGTGTGTGTGTGTGTGTGTGTGTGTGTGTGTGTGTGTGTGTGTGTGTGTGTGTGTGTGTGCGTGTTTGTATGAGAAAGATGGGTCAGTGAAGGCACAGAATGAGATGGGGTCTGCCTGAGGCTGCTCTGTAGTTGCTAAGGTGATAGACCAGGGTCATCAGAAGATAATTATAAGGATGAATCTCGCAGCCTGTTAAGACCAAACATTATTCACTAGGCAGGTGCAGCAGCAGCTAGACTGATACTCCCCTATGGGCTTTTCGGGTTATTCACAGACTGCACATTCATACACGCACACATGACAGCATTAACTCTCACCGTGATAACCCCCTTCTCTTGCATGCGACCTGGGGTGTCATGGAGGTCTGCAAACTGCACAGCCACCTGATGGTAGATGGGCAAAAGAAACTCCTCACGGTCCTTAAGCTTGGTCTCCAGCTCTTTTCGATCAGGGGGGCTCAGCTCTGGGGTCCCTGTTGGAGTTTCACAGTAGTAGCATGAAACACATTTGACTTATTTCACTGGAGCGCTCGAAAAGGTTGAATTTATGGATCAGCAGTCAAATATGCTTTTCTTCATTGCTGAGCATGTATAATGCAACTGCACATTTTCCACCGGCCTCTCTACCAACTGTACATTATTTGTAGCATTTTTCTAGCAGGTAACAATCTGTATTTATGCTATTACATAGTAGCATGGTAATCCTATGATCACCTAACTTCTTGCCATCAACACGGGTTCTCTATGAGAAAACAATGGGTTGGGAATTAACTTCTGCTAACAGCATTTTATTCTAGCAAACCATCATTTTGGTCAAAAGAGACTGATTTCTGTTAATTCCGATATGTGAGCTCCCAAATCCCACACAGTAAACCACCACTATGCCGAAAGCACCAAGCAACTGCAGCGTTGGTTCAAAGGATAAATCAATAGTCTGCAGAGGAGACACAGAGCTAGTGATTGATCTGAGCAGGCTGTGACTGACACATTTCCCAGGGGAATGCAGTGAAGATGACACCAAGTCAAGAATGACAGGGAACGCACATATGCTCACACCTTTTGCGTCTCCCTTAAATGAAAATAAGACCAAAGGGGAGGAAAAGAGATCCCCAAAAGAGGAATACTTAGAATTCAAGTGCACAACATACCCAATTTTTCAGCCAAGCCCATGTAGACTGGATCTACTCTCCTCATGGTCTTCACCAGATCCTTCCTCCTGAATTTGATTTCCACGGTTCCTTCAGGCTCCAACACACCCCCTCTGGAGACAGAAAGGATTTAAGTGAGCAAAAGATGATGTCATAAAAATGAGTTTTCTGCCCCTTTTCTGCTAAGCTCACCGGCTGTCCTTGTCGGCATACATCTCCATGTGACGTGGGTTGATGGTGGGATCTATAACCACCCAAGAGCCTCCTCTCAGTTCAGCCTGCGGGGGGATATAAACCAATACTGGCTGCTTGTACTCCCTCAGCCCGTCCACAATATAGGCTCCGAATTTCAACACTTGGTCGTACATATCTAAAGAGGATAAACTCATATTAGATAAAGATTAAGTTCAATCACAAATTGACTGATTATCTGTCTAAGGAGGCAGAAGTACCTTTCATTCCTCCAGAAAAGCCCCTCCAATTGGCAAACACAATGAGAGGCAAGCCCTCCCGGTTCAGATCCTTAATGGCCTGAGCGGTTTTAAAAGCAGAATCTGGGAACCACACCTGTCCTGCCTGCTGGATGATCTAAATGTGAAAAAGAGAGATTTGGCATCAGTACACAGGCGTCTGTAAATGCCTTGTGTGACTGTTCACTCTTGAATATATGCACCGAGCGACCCTTACCTTAGCCTCTGAGTCTAAATTGGCTGGATCAGCTGGGATTGACAGTTCCACTGACCTGGTTTCCACAGCAACCACTCCAGTCGGTATCCCACCGAGTCTGTAAAGAGGCCATCCAGTGTTAAAATCTACTAATACCTTGATAACATTTTTTTAAAGGGGAGCCCTTTTTTTGTCAATCAATTATGTTTGATGTGTGACCTGGTTTTATTTGGAACTTACCTGGCTCTGCCTACCACTACACTCTGAGCCCATGGCTGCATGATCTCCATGAAAGAGCCATGGTCAAAGAAGCCATGCTGCCAGGAACCCTTCGGTGCTTTGTTGAGAGAGGGTAGAATACACGGACAGTGTAAATAAAGGTCAAAGAGAAGGAGAGAGAATGACTAACTAATCCACTTCCAAAGAGCATTCTGTCTTCTTATGTTTGAAATCCTTGGCTTTCTTCTGTATGCAGACTCAGCGTGTATATTTTCAGAATCTGTCATCTTGGCACCAACCATGATGGATGACTGTATAAGCAGACTTGCTCAGCTCTTTTTCTGCCTGTACACCCTGAGAAACATGCCCAGCCTAAGAGGTTACCATTCAATTAAGCTTGGCCACTCATCACTACCAGACGTTGACTGGCTTCCCACACGGTCCCCCGATCTCTTTGCCATCCCAAGCAGTAATTACACTGCTCAGTCCTGACCTGCAGTGTAAAACACACTGCATCAATTTTGGTGCTGATCTGGCCTTTGGCGGCATGGTGTTAGGCTTCACTGTTCTTTGCTTAGTTTCTTAATAGCCTTTCTCTTGTAATGAATTATTTCAACCTTTAACTCTTAGGCTATCAGGCTGAAATAATAAATCTTTATATTTACTTTAAATAACACGAAGAAAAAAAATCAGGCTTGACTTTTTAACAACTGCTGGTGAAGCAATATTGATGATCAGTAGAGGAAAATTGAAATGTTTAAAACCACATTTCCATTAAAATGAAACTGACATAAAAATTAGAGACTGTTCAGCAAATTCACAAATTCAGCAGGGGATCAAATAATTACAGAACCAGTATGTCCACACTTTTGACTGGTACTCCATTTCCCTCACTGTATATTACTTTCATAGTTAAAGCTTAGATGCTAAACAAGGCACAACTTATTTGGCAAAGTTCAGAAGTACATCAATAGCATTAATAATTAATGGGAAGAATATCTGGTGACTAAAACTGAGCATTTAGCCTGCAAAAAGTAAAAAGTCTGAACAAGCACATTGGTCTCAAAATGCTCGTTGTAGTTAACCTAGACAAAAAACAAGGATTTCATTTACAGTACAGCAGAGAAAAAGTACAAACTGTCAAGTTTAAGAAGCTACAGTGAGCAAAGGTTTAGTATTTTTGGTTAATATACAATTTTAAAAATTGCTTGATAATCAAAAATAGTTTCCTTTGGACTGGCTAATCAGTTCTCAAGTTCATACACACACACACACACACACACACACACACACACACACTCACTCTGACTGGGACGTCCCGCTAACATCCAGCGAGGGTCATAAGGAGCCTTAGTAGGCACAAACTCAACTGGTCGATCTATGGGGTCCTTGGCATTGAGGATGGGTACGGGACACGATTTACACTGAGGAAAGAATAATTCATTATGATACACCACAAATACCAAATCATCAAAACATCTGGATGAGTGAATTTATCATGTAGATGCCGCAGTTTTTTTTCAAAACAGCCAGCTGTTACCTTGGGCATGTAGGAAAGCCACTGCAAAAGAGTGAAGACTCCTTCGAAGTCATCAGAAACAGTACAGTGAGTGACACCATTGTTATGCATGATCTGAACTCCACCAAGCTGGTTGTTTGATGTATACACTTCTCTGCCCAGCACCTAACACAGGAAAAGGACACATGTATGCATTTCACACTGGGGAAATATTTTTTAGACCACGCAACTAAATAAATCCTGGAAAATGATGATAAAAAAAAAATTCTCTTGCAACCTAAAAAAAATTGAAGAATTAGTTTCCTGCTCAACAGAGTGTGGATTTACCCTTTAAAAGCTTATCTCGCCTCAAATTGAGGCAAAACAATGTTGCACAACAGTGGCTGACAGCAGGAGGTGATGCAAACAAGCTTCTAGTCTGTATCTGGGCTCAGTAAGATCACACAGATCCCAACATGCCAGGTTACGGCAGCCTCGTCACAGAAGTCCCAGGCTGGGGAAGGCATCTGCTTCTCTCCATGGTTGATTTTCTAACACATGGCTTGAATTAACACATTCTCTTTCTCAACTAAAAATGCCAATTCATTTAATTTGCTTGTATTCATTTCTGGTGTTCTGATTCACCTATCCATCAGCTGTAACAGGCACCAATTTACCTGTACAAAGGTGAAACTGAAACCACCAAACTTATTTTATCTTCATGTTGCTCCTATGCCAACCTGAAGCCATAAAATCCCACTTCCAACCCACCCTATTTTCATAAGCAACTGAGAACAGGTGGCAGGGCCCTGACATGCTTCCATAAAAATCAGAGAGGAGCTCAATCCCTACCCTCAGCTCTCACCTTTTCAGCCATCATTTACTTTTTTTATTACCATTAATGGTTATGTATCTGGCTACAAATCTAGGGCACTCTCCTAAAGCTGTCAGGAAAGCCGGCTGCCCCAAGAAACATTGCAGTCACCTTGACATACACAAAACCCCTGTGCCTCCGGCCATCGCCAGATTCATTAAGATTCCACTGCGGAGAGAAGAGGAGGAGACAAAGGAGGAGGAACAGAGGGAGATGATTGGAAGGAAGAAAACGAGGTACCAAGTGGTAGCAACAGCTCGCTGGGGTATTTTTGCTAGTAGTTACTATCCATTCCCCATGAAAATATGAGTTCTTTCCAGCAGTTAATGAAATGATAATCTCTGGGTGACAGCCTCCTGCTCTCTATTAAGTTTCAGTTAATAGCCAGGATGTCATATGATAACCGAGCAAAAAAAATAAAAAATACCTTACTTCAACCAGTGTATGCTGGTTAAAATCGTTTTCTCAAAATGAAAACAAAAAAAAAACCCAAAACGATAAACTGCAATACATCACCTCTTGTGGACATCTGTCAGTAACCATTACTGTGAAGCTGCTCCTACAAATGGAGCAAAACAGTGGAACAATCGAAAAACAATTGAGCTTCCAGCAAATAGATATGCCATCATTGGGCCATTTGCATGGTTTGTCATGTTGTGATCTGTCATCCAATTTGAAATGGAATCATCTTAATGCACTGACAAGGACAGAGAATGGAAAGCAAGCCAAAAAGGAGGCAGTGATGCGTGCAGACATGTACACGTACACGCACACAAACACACACAAATCAACTGTATGCGAAAAAAAAAGGAAAGAAAAAACAATCTGCATCAGCAAAACTTTTCATTCTGATTAAAAACAAATGATATGGGTGTCCTGCACTGCAGCCTCTGGCATGTCACTCTATTTCTATGCAAATACAACTTCATGGTGCGCTTTCAATTATTCCACTTTGAGTGGCAGGCAGGCCTGTGGCTGAGATGGGAAAGGGAATCCCAGTAGAACACAGCAAGGCAGATGGAATGAGCTTCAAAATTGCTCAAACGGGGAGGGGGGAACAAGCTAGAAAAATCAAAGCCCCCCCCCCCCCCAAAAAAAAAAAAAGAAATAAAAAAAGACAAAGGACATATACATTTGACCTTCCTCCCATATTAGTTGAAAAATGTAAAAGGCAACTAATGAATATATATTGGCTTGCTCATTAAAGCACAGATGCATTAATTATATTAATTTAGAAACAGCTCATTTGGTGTTCATTCTCCATTACAGGAGGTGCAGAGTGCAGATGTGTTCAACACAATCATGTTTTCCTTCTACAACAGCAGAAAGGGTCCGTCACTGTAGTGTAACGAAATTCAAATTTCTATTAACTCATATTACCTTGTTGAGTGCTCCGGCTCCAGTAAGGATGATGTGGGAGTTGTCCACTTGGATGGTCCTCTGTCCAAGCCTCACCAGATAGGCTCCAATACCTATGGCTCGACATGTGACCTAGGGGATAAGACAAGCATAGAGTAACCACATGCCAGCTTTTCAATTCATTTTAAAGAGCACGTCTTTCTTCTTAAAAGAACATACAAGCTCAAGGCAAAGCAGCAGACATGTATAAATGTGTTTTTGCACACACGTGTGCAGTTGAGTCTTACCAGATTCATGGTGATGATCTCCTCATAAGCCAGAGAGGATTCTCCAGCAATCATTCCCGACCCTTTCAGATTCTCCACACCCAGCCCTTCATCTTTACCTATAATATCGGTGATCTTGTACCTGCGGGACAACACATATTCAAATGTGCCAGATGTGACCACTCCCCTTACACTTACTAGCTTTCCATGTGTCACATCTTGTGCTTGAAGCTTGATGGATTACAAGCTTATAAAATATTTTTCTCACATAAAAAATTAACTATTAATGCTTATTAGAAAATGTACCTCGATTCCCCCTCGTCCTCTATATGCTCACAATGCACTGAGTTTAGGGCTGAAACCTTCTTGTAATCCTGAGGTGTGAGGTAGAGATACTTGAAACCCTGCAGGGAAAATGCAAATGAAAAGTTGTCAACAGCTTAATCACAACAGAAAATGAAGATGTCGAAGACAAAGAGTCAAGAAACTTTTTTAAGAAAAAAAAAAAGAAAAATAATTGACAGAACACATTAGTTTCAAAAGAGACATTGTCAGTAAAAATACATTTAAAAAAATTACAATATCCTAATCTTTTAGGTACAAGTAAACTAAAACAACAAGCAGCTGATGCCTGAGATCATGACAGCAATTACTCAAAAAAAAATCTTTTGGAATAGCCGATAATATTCCAAAATTAATTATTGAGAATAATAGAAAGTCAAATGCTTATTGGTGGATTTCACTTAAAATCCAAAAACAATTGTATATAATTTCAAATAAAGTGCAAATATAGCATTATATATCTGGGATTCTGCTGGCAGACCTTGTAAGGATCAGCTGGATCTTGCCAGGCCACATGAAACATGTGTCTGATTTCCTCTGCCAAACCAATGCGGGCACCACTGTTGGCTGCGATATAGATTCGGGGGATGCCACTCTCCCGAGCCATCTCTGAGGCTCGCAGGAACAACACGTCCTCCTGGGGCCCAAAGGAGCCTATCTTGTGTGTGATGTCATTGCTTATGACAATGATTTCACGTCCCGCTGGGTACTCCGGGGTCCGCAGGGTCATCTGCCATGCCACCATACCAATCTGGATAGACAAAATAGAGAATATGCATTATATTTGTTATATATACAAATAGATGCAATAAAGTATTAAACAAGCACTTATTAACATAGTCAATGAGACTGAGGTGACTATGTAAAAAGGTATGACCTCTGCTTTTTAAAAGGTCTGCATTCATGCATTAAGCTTAAACACTGACCTCATTGCCTCCTGGCAGTCGGTTCATCTGTACCAGCTGACCTTGAGCATCAAGAACCAGCTCTGTGAAGGTGAGCAGCTCAGAAGGAAGGGGGCACTGAGGTAAGTCGGCATAGGCCTGACACGAGTGCCACAGCTTTTTCAAGGCCTGATGAAAGGATAATATAGCCAGAATAATGTTATTATTCAGCATTTATAAGCAGAAGCTAAGCCCAATGTTCAAAAAGTATGTTTTTATATAGTACCTGTCTAAACATTTCTGGAAAGTCATAGACATAGGTAGTGCCCAGAGATTGCGCCTGGAAGCGCTTAGACTGCAACAGGTCCTTGGTAACATATGGTGTATTGATGAGCATGCCATGCAAAGGACCCTGCTTGTCTCCATATGCTTGGAACATAATCTAGAAAAAGGGAAGAAGAGGTCACTTTACTGATACATGAATCTTTTCAACAACCTTGGAGTTAAGATGAAATCAAAAATGCGACGATGATGATGATTACCATCATTTCTCATAGCTCTCAACACAACAACACTCTATAAAAAGTGCAATGATGTGTCTGAAAAAGACACATTATTTAAAAAAAAAAAGAAAAAAGAATTCCTCTCCATGGTAGCACTTTAACTTTGGTTTATTCTATCCTTCCAACAATATTCATTTCTGGATCAAATGGCTACAGCTACAATTCCTATAGCTGTCACCTGTTTCTTCCTAACCATATCTTCATACGGAAAACAAATCTGGAACCTCTAACATTCCCTCTTATGGAACCAACAAAGACATCACAGAGCAAAAATTACAAAGTCAAAAATAAGATGTGAAATGTGACTATGATAGAATTTTTCCTTCATTGCTTCATGTACAGTTCCCCTCTTCAGCACTGCCTTACTACTGAATGGATGGCCATGATCACTGATAGATGAATGGATGGCTGGGTTGATGGATTTTCTGTACCTTACCTGAATTGCTGTTAGAAAAAAGACATTACTAAAAGAATTGTCCATCAGGCTAAGGGCAAGACACCATACTGGATCTCTACTCCAGGTGAATAAACCTTAGACTTTCTATTATGAAGCATACAACTGAAAAATTTACAAGAGTTTGGCAAGTCACAGTGAAGGAGCTGAGGTTTCCAGGATGGAGCTGATGCCCTTCGCCAGTGAATGGACAATAAGCAGATGAGATGGATGATGTGTGAGTGCCCCACCTGTCGGTCTTTGGGCCCCACCTGTCCCGTTCGGGAATCAGTGACCTCCTTGTAGAGGCTGATGTCCAGGTAGTAGCCAGATTCATTTGTAAGGAAGAGGCGGATGGGAATTTGCTTCCCCGTTGGAGTCAAGCGGATGTTAATCTTCAGTTCGGCCTGCAGGACTCGAAGCTTCCACAGACGGCTGCCGTAACGCATCACCATGGAGCGCACAGACTCCTCAATCTGAAGTTTGAAGAAAAAAAAATTAGAACGCAAACCTCATGACAGTACTGTGCTCTCTGAATCAGGTATTTGTGTGTAATATTGTTCCAAACCTTTGATGGGTCCATGATGACTGTAGGGACAAAGTTGAGGAAGATATGGTTACAGTCAGTTCGTACAGTTGTGTTGTTGAAAGCCACCTCCAGTTCATCCATAGCTTCCAGTAGCAGACGCTCTGCTTCGTTGTGAAGGTATTCAAAGGAGGCCTCCTAATGAAGGAAGGGAACAAAATACATTTGAACAGAGACAGGCATTTCAGAATTTGGGGGATAAAAATGAAAGCACAAAAAGAAAGTGCCTCAAACATGTAACAAAATGCAAAGTGTCATTTCTCATTTAAAATAAAATTAAAAAAAATGGTTTGTACTCATACCTTTGTTACCAGATCAGAGTGGCGGATAATGGCTCGGACAAAGAAACGGTAGTCAGTAACCTCTGTGCCCACCTCCACTCGAGCGGCACCCAGGTATAGGTGCATCTTGTGGTTGGCACATGGGATGGCAGTGAGAGCAAAATTCCGCATGCGGTTGAGCTCCAACTGAAATGCTAATGCGGGCTCCAAATGACGATAGATCCTGTCCTCCTCAAACTATCGAGACACAGACGGGACATGATCACAAACAGGAACTTTCCTGCTGCTGAGCCTGAAACAAGTTTGTTTCACGATTTTACTGAAAACCCTTTTTCCTCGAGTAGCACCTCTTACATTAACAGACCAAGTTCAAATTGCCAATTTCATGATCACTCGGTATAAGTGTAGAACGACACCCATGAGCTGTATTAAGTAAATTAAGTCATGGGCAATATCAATCTCAGCAAGCTGCTAATGGGTGTCATTTCTCTTAAATGGGAGACATAATTAAAGAGTTCATTAGTTTAATGAGTTTTAGTCACGTCATTGTAGTGAAACTATCAGTAGTAGCAGAAATAAAGCGCCATTACTGATTGTGACTCAATTCAAGTTAACATTGCTCAGAACCGGTGGTCAGTCTGTTTTTTCCCTAAATATGCATATTCATTTTCATGCCAATAATCACATACACGAGCACAAAATATACAGTATATTAATTTTTACAACAGACGGTCACTTCTTCATGGACTCAACATTAATTCTGATATTCAAGCAAAAACATTTATATTGAAGAGTGATGTTTGGACGCTGTGGCCAGCACCTACCTTGTCCCTGGCACGGAATGTGAAAAATTTGGGGAATTCCCTCTGTGTAAATAATTATGAGAGAAAGAAAATAAATGAATCAAAATGCTGTACATAACACAAATATTTGCAATTCTGTGTTTAAGAATGACAAATTAGTTAGACTATGAGCCTAATTATAGCAGCTCAAAATAAGCCATTATGGTCTTTACTGAAATTACTCTATGGAAAAAAAAAACAGTCATGATTAGGACCTTAATCTACATGCAGTGAGCCCTATGCTCCTTTACTGCGATAATTCCCCTATCAAGAAATCACTATGTATTCACCAAGACAGCAAGCTAACATAATAACAGTAATAGGCTCAATATATAAGCACCCATTACATTCTGATGAATAAAACATGTCTTTCTTTTTTTTTTTTAAAGAGATCCAGTGATTCTCAGAGCAATGCCTGGCAGACCTGTCTGATGTTATCAGATGAAGTGTCCCACTTGCCAAAATAATGCCAGATGGATTGGAGACGCCCTCATCAACTCACAGCCTACATAATAATCGCGCGGCTGCAATTGTATACACACCGTAAACCTTCACAGCTATGATTTAACACTCTGATTGCAAATCACCCACCGCAATATACTGAACTGAGGAAATATCTTTTCAGAGTGAGCATGCATAACAAGTAAAAAACAGAGGCCACAATGATAGAGACATCTGTTACCATGATGGGGGCCATCAATTGGAAAAAACAAAAAAAAGAAAAAATGCATGTGTATTGTTGTCAAAATGACAACAGAGCTGAAAGAATTGTTTTTTGTTTTGTTTTGTTTTTAAATCTAACACCATTCCAAATCCCTATCATTTAAATGATGGCTGGTCTCTTGACAACAGGTCAAACTCTGAAATATAAAGGCTACATCACAAAACTGCCACAAACTCTTATGTGGCTAAAATGTGTTGGTCCCATTACTATAGGGTATTTCCATCTGAAAAATTAATGATTAATGAGTTTACAAACTTGTTAATCCAAATCATTGATTCAGAATAAATTAAGTCTGATTTATTTAAACTGGTTCAACAGAGTTGCAGAAACCTCTTAAATACAAGGAGCTGCAGGATGTCATGGTTTGTATGGCAAAGATAAAGTCTCTTCTAAACAGAATCAGTGCATGCATATTAATATGCTGTCATCTAGGATACTCAATCTACCCTCTTTTTAAAAACAAAATCTACAATGTTATTGTAGATGTTATTGTTATTGTATTTTTTTTAAATGTGCAATTTGTAATGTGTGTTTGTTGTGAAACAAATTCAGTGACAGCTGCTGATGACAAAATTCTTCTGTCTTCTGCTACTTACATGAAACCTTTGGTCCACCTCGCAATTGACCTGCTTCCTGAAATCCTGTCATCAAAAATTCAGCAAAAGCAATGCATGCAGAAGGAGATAGAAAACAAGGAAAACAAGCTAAATTTCAAATGCAAATTTTTAAATCACAATTCCTACAATAAAGCCACACATTATGAATATTAATAACATATTAGTAACAACAAAAGGACAGAATCAAGCTCAGTTTGTTACATTTTGTTACATGCGGTTCAGTACTGCTCAACTGGTGGGATGCAAGGCAGCAGATGGTGAAGACAGTTTTCTGAGGAAATAATCAGAAACCTCACCTTCTGAGCCACGAGGAAAGTCAGCCTTCGGATGCCATGTTCAAACAACAGAGATTTCTGGAATGAGGCAAAAAAAATGTCAGGATGTTAAGATCTAGCCATCTCAAACCTTTAAATCTATCTTCTTAAATAACGAGAAACAAAACCTTTGTTGTAGACATCTCCCACCTTTGACTGAGTGAATTCCCGGAACATAGCTGCCAGGCCATCGTCATCAATGTCGCTGTCGGTCTTTATAGCCACATTCAGGATATGGATAGGCTCATCCTGGGTACTCTGGGTGACAGAGCAAATACATTTAATTATAAGTCTCAGCTATAGGGGTCAGTGATAGGCTAGTGACTGGTAGAAATCTGTCCTCTTCACCTTGTTGTCCTCTTCACCGTACAGAACAGGATTGCCTCCTTCAGGGAAGGTTGGACTTTGGGGAGGAGAGTCGGAGAAGCAGCTCATCACATCTGTTATGTTTCTATAAAAGATGGGGGGAAAAACATTAGATATTCCTGCAATATTATCTTCAACTCTCAATGAATAGAATCCAAGTTTAGAATTATTTTACATAAAGACTCACCTAGTGAAGTCCTGGAAGCTGCGGAAAGCGACCATGGCTCCCATGCGTTGACAGGGTGGCGTAAAAGACGTGTCAAGGAGAACGTCACTCACGCT
This sequence comes from Bujurquina vittata, assembly GCA_015106715.1. Classification (NCBI taxonomy): domain Eukaryota; kingdom Metazoa; phylum Chordata; class Actinopteri; order Cichliformes; family Cichlidae; genus Bujurquina; species Bujurquina vittata. The sequence continues at coordinate 12,318 of VUQK01012289.1, forward strand.
GGCCATATGCACCATTCCATAGTGATTCAGGTTGGATGAGAATGACATCCTAGGGTGCAGATAAAGAAAGATTACAAAACCAAAAGAAAGCAAGTAGTAGTAACAAAATCCCACCAAGTAAGAACCATGACAAGTGAACACAGTGACAGCAGCTATACTGTAGGCATGGACCTCTGGATGTGTCATGTTAGTCTAATTTAAAACCCTCTTTGCTGAGATCAAGAAAATGTAAAAGCACCAAAATGACCCCTCAAGTATATGTGTTTCATTTTTAAGTGTGTTAGTCATTTGACTCTAAGAAGGCATCCCAGAAGTTGCACCTTGCATAAGCACTCAAAAAGGTTTTGTGTGTCAAACCTGTCCACAGATTCCAAATCTGATGCATTTCTCTTCTCAGCATTATCATCCTGTGATTCACTATCTGCTGCTTTAGGGTCCTGGGGTTCAGTTCCCTTTAATTTAGTGTCCGTGGCTTTTACATGTTCCAGGACTGAAGAAGACATTTTCCTGGCAGGACAGTCAGAGGTTTCAGTTCTGGAGATTTGTACTGATATATGATTTCTCCCACGATTTTATGTGATCATCTTAAACCATATTACATCCCAAGTTATTCTAAACTTCCACAATACTGAAGCACATACACACAGTAGTTAGACACATTCAGTCATTTCAAACAGAAACAGGCACACATCAATCAACACATTTTTTGACAAAGGTTGATCAGCCATGGGCCATGCTGATGTCAGTAAAATTAAACTACACTGCAATTATCAACCGGACTAGACTAGATCAACTACAGTTACTAAATCTAAAGCATAAAACAGTTTTATAACCAACAATTTGATTATGGATAAATCTCAGCCTGAATGACAGCTTTATTCATGCAGCTAGCTAGTCAACAGTAGTCTGTGCAATAAAAATAATGGTTTACGATACCTGTTTAGAGTGGGGATGTTCCCTCTGCAATCAAACAACATGGATTACTAAGAGGTTAGTGTCAGGCATCAGGAGGAAGACAGTCAAGGCGTAGCAAAGTGTGTGCATGTGACTGTGAGTCCTTTAGCATGGGTACAATCGCAACGTTCTGTGACTCCAACATATAACAAGCATATTTGATGTAAATTTCTCTTGTATTCTTGGGTATACAGGGTGTTCCAGTACTGTGGGAAGAGCAGTCAGGACAATTTCATGGTTGGAGTTGCAGAACTTTGTGATCACACCTCGTATGCATCTGTATATCCAAATGGATATAATGAATGTTAAAACTGAAGATAAAGAAATTTTTACATTTCTTTCTCACAACACACATTTCACTTCCTAACTGCTTCCTTCACAGCATGCATCATGTG
>VUQK01012289.1:20335-35797 GCA_015106715.1 Bujurquina vittata
TTTTTTAATTTCCAATAAATAACAATAAACCAAAAAAAAAAACAAAAAAAAAAAAGAAAACCGGGGAAAAAAAAAAAAAAAAAAAGCCCACACACAAACACACATAGTGGAACACTTTCAGTCATTTATTGGGCTCCCCAGGGAAGGAACTTCAACACTGAAGCAGTGTGGGATCATCTTAAAAGAGAAACGAACAACAGACAGCCAACTTCCAAAGAAGAGCTTTGACTGTCCTTCAAGAACCCTGGAGAACTATTCCTGAAGACTACCGGTACTTAAATAAATTATAAGAAATCTTGGCAGGCTGTGTTAAAGAATAACGGTAATCATACCAATTATTGATTTTCAAGTATGTTAGAATTGTACAAACTCTGTTCTCGTCATATATCCTGTGCATCCATGTACGTTTACACATTTACATGTTTCAATAAACCACTGCACCTTTTTTCCCGTTTTACTAGGGACACAAAGAAATGTGGGGTGGCTCAAAACTTTTGCACATTGCTGTATTTTACACATATTTTATGCATTTTATTTTTACCTTTCCAGAGAGTGCAAAAAGTTGGAAACACTGTTCCTGAGATTGACATCTGCTACATGCAGAGCGCCACTCACAATTCCCAGCATGGTATCTGGACGCTCCGCCTGCATATAAATTACACTTTACAACTTAGCCCAAAAAAATAAAAATAAAACAATATTCATGCATGACAGACTGTGTGATATCAGGAAGATAAACCAAAGAGACGATTATCTCAACGTCTGAATATATTGTGGTTTTAGTACAGACACTAAAATAGGGGTCAAACAATAAGTAACTTGTCATTGCAGCATCCAGTGGCCACAGCTGCATCATCTCCCCATACCTGCATCTTCTCTGAGATAAGCCTGTCCAGCCATCCTGTGTCAATACTATTGTGCTGGAAGCTTTCAGTCTCCAGCAGCTTAATGAGGTATTCCACTGTCGTCCTGAAGTCACCTCTAATAGACAGCTCCTTTAGCGCAACCACCATGTTACTAAAAGAAGCCATAACCTCTGATTAGACAGTTGTGTGGTGTGATCTATCTTGCTAATAAAATAAACAATAAAAGCAATGCTTTCAAATTATGAGTATACTCACGAGATGGCTTCTTCACGATTCTCTCCCCATGAGAAGCAGTGTCCAAACTGGGAGTCAGCAAACTCATGCAGTCCTCCAGCAGCTGCAACACTGAAGTAGCCCCACACATTCTTATTGCTGCGGAAATTCAGCTCTTGCACGGTTCCAGAGCTTGGCTTGAATCCCTGCAATTACACACCACAAACACACTGATGCAAACTGTACATTTAAGCAGCAGTAACATTTAGAAGCATCTCCAAACATGTACAATAGTCTGTGTTGTTTAAAAAGACGCAATAACATACGCAGATATAAAAAGTTGGATAGAAAAATTCTGCATATCAGGAATGAGCAAACTGTACCTCATCAGGGTTCTCACTGGTGATACGAGCTGCAATGACATGGCCCCGTGGGGAAGGGGTAGTTGACAGGCTCTCAAAGTCAATGGGTGAGTCCCCCCAGGGCTGAAGCCCATAAAGCATCCTGATGTCTTTGATCCGGTGAAGAGGAATACCCATTGCAATCTGAAAACAGATAGCACAGCACACATGCCACACACAGCACTCATGATCATAAACTAGCATGGGAATACAAGAACAAGCTGACTAAACTACATACATGTATATAGACAATGTTTTTTTCTCCCAGGTTTTTTTTTTAATAAAGAAGCCCCACAGGTTTTCTTTGTCATGCTTATGTGAACTTTATCATTTGCTTTCAAGGCGCCCAAGATAATGAGCAATGAGTCAGAGCACCCAATCAGCTTGACTACAAAGCCCTCCTAGCCCTTCAGCTTCACTGCCACTGACCTAGTTAGACACAATCATAAACACTGCAAGGCAGACCACATGACCAATCACTGCTACAACTCCCAGATCTACTGCAATGTTTCTGCACGTTGCATATCTCCAGTCTGTTGCCATAGCAACCAGGGGCCCATCATAAAATCAAATGTGGTGAAGTGTGCCAATTTTTTGTTAGTCTGTGACTGTCCTGTAGAGAAAAATATGTGTAATGCAGCTGTGAGCTATTGTATAAGTGAGACTAACCTGCAGCTGGGCAGCAGGCAAGTTGACGTCGGCGACCATCTCTGTACACGGGTGTTCCACCTGAAGACGCGGGTTGAGCTCCAGGAAATAGAAGCTGCCATCCTGGCTGTAGAGGTACTCAACTGTCCCAGCGCTTACATAACCTACCATCTTAGCCAGCTTCACTGCACACTGAGAGGAGAACTCGGATTAGTTCAAGCTTGAAGTTGGTTGGCGCTGATCTCCATTTATCACCTAAGCGCAAATTATGCAGGGTAATACCTTTTCCATATCCTCAAACACATCAGAGGTGGCGATGGTAGCAGGAGCCTCCTCTATAATTTTCTGGTGACGTCGCTGCACAGAACAGTCTCTCCCAAACAGGGAAATGGCATTTCCATATTGATCAGCCAAAATCTGAACCTCCAGGTGACGGGCATGCTTGGCTAGCTGCATGATAAAAATGGGTGATCCCGGGACTTCTGCCTGGACCTACAAAAGACAAAATATATTCTTGAAATCACAAAATACATAAAACCTCACTTTACCACAGTATAAAACTAGGAATGTACATTTGCACCTACCTGTCTGAACAGGTTAGGGAAGTCATCAGCAGAGTTGACTTTACGGATTCCTTTTCCTCCACCACCTTCTGAGGCCTTCACCATTACAGGGTAGCCAATCTTCTCTGCAGCCTGCCAACAAAAACCATCAAGGTTTCAAGCACAAGTGAAAATATGCAAAAAACACCAAAGTGCATGAAACACTCATTTGACATTCTGAACTGTTAGATGAGTTGCTTACTTTCATGCCATCCTCTACATCCTGGATGCAGCCAAGCTCATACAAGTCGTGAGGAACACTAATGATTTTCTTTTTTTGGTTGTTCTCTGTCCATTCAACTGTCAGACCTGAGACCGACAAACCAAAAATGTATTCAGTATAGACACTTTTCAGTGCATTTGTGCACTGTTAATAAATTTCTTATCGGAAATCTCAGGAATGTTGACCAGCCACAATATTTAGAGACCGCAAACCGTGAACTACCTGCTCCACTCCAGGGCAGTGTTGGAATTCCAGCCGTCTGAGCCACGATGGAGGAAGCAATCTTGTCTCCAAGAGCCCACATAGCCTGACTTGGTGGACCTAAGAAAAGAGAATAATTAAGTTATTTAGTCAAATGAAGTATATTTGATGATCACGTTGCTGACCATCATCCATCCCTTACCCATGAAAGCAATGCCATGCTTTTGAAGGAGCTCTGGGAGTTTGGGGTTTTCTGAGGCATGTCCCCATCCAGCCCACACTGCCTATAATATATAAAGCAATACAACAGCAGATGTTAAATAAACAATAAGCTTGGTAATTACAGTGTAAACTATTGAAAGATATTCTGGTGATACCTGAACAGGTATGCGTTTAGCAATGTCCAGAATGAGCTCAACATTGGCATAGTTGTTGTTATTAGTCCCTCCAGGTACAGGCACATAATGATCTGCCATCTTGATGTACTCTGTAACGCACAAAAAAAGACTAAATAAAACTGAAGATGTCAAAATACGGTAAATGATTCTCAACCCTGCTCTACAAGACTAAAAATACTGGCATCTGTCAATGCTACCCCTCAGCCTGATGGAAGTCCTAGAACACATTTTTACAGGTCTCTGTAGATCTTAATGGGGTGCATATGACCCTTATTGACTTTATTCTCCATATCAGTTCAAATGCAAATGGCTAAGTAAGAACCAGGAATACGAAATGCTAAAATCATAATAAATATAAATCATTGGCATTATTATGGTAAGAAGTACTGTTGGAAATTTCTTTATGACCACAGGGGTTTTTGACTAATATTCTATTAAACTTGACAACATGTTAGCTTTTATATATTATGTGCCATGGAAATAACAATGAAATCTGAGTTACTAGAGGGACTAGTCAGATGAGCAATTACATACATGACAGAGTGGCGCTGGTATAGTTACATATTATACTGTGCTATTGACAAACCAGCAAAACTAAAAAAAACAAAAAAATGCATGTAGTGCATCAAGGTAACCAAATTCCAGAATATGAGAGGCCTAAGCAATCAGTATGAGAAGTCTATGTGATAAACCAATGGCATAGTTAAAAAAAAAACAAACAAAAAAAAAAACATCCTACATGACCTCCTTCCCAAACTTTGGATTCAAAAGATTTTCCAAAATTTAATTTTTTTAATTTAACAGTTTATTTAACAGGGACAGTGTACATTAATAACACTTCTGTAAATGCATCAGAATTAGCCAAAGGCTATTTTTCATCTGTTGTCCCTGGATGGATGTTAAAATTGTCTACCTAAAAAACAACAAGAAGATTACAATAAACAATGCAAATATAAAATAGCAATAAAACAGATATAACACAGTGTCTAAGTTAGCTAAAATACAAACATCAAAAATAACAAAATAAAAAATAAATAAATAAATAAATTATTATACATCTTAACATAACAGAGACACAAGTGGCAGCAGGGTTGGGTTCAGGGGAAACATTGTCACCAATATTGGAACTCATCCAAGATTTTTAGCAGACACATCTATGGTATCAGTTTGATAATCCTTGGTGACATCTTTATCAAGTTATCACACAACAAGATTTCCAGAAAACTTGACGTCTGTCGTTGACGTCAAGATCACTGAGATTCTAACCTGTCGGGAGATTTTTAGTAGATGCAACTATGGTATTAATTTGAAATTCCTACGTTGACTCGGTCTTAAGGTTTTGGTTCACAAATTTGGCTGTCCACGGCTACTGCGCGGCAGGGTGATGACAACACCCCATCAAAAGGTCCGTCAAATTAGCTACAAGGTACCAAAAGGTACCAAAAGGTAATTTTGCAGACTATAAGGCACATCGTATTATAAGGCGCAATATCAACAAATGGGTCTATTTTCATACATAAGGCGCACCGGGTAATAACGCACATGATAAAGCATATGTAGAGCGAAACAAAAGCATCAGGTAAGTAGAGTTATTCAACTCATTCACAATAACTGAGAATATTGTTCAGTTGTAACAAATACACAAATCCTGTGAACCAGTATATTTACCGATATAATCAAAGAAAAATCATTTAAAAAAAAAAGAAATCCCTTTTTGACACAACACCAGAAACCTGAAAATTCTGCTGTTGCTGTGTTTGGTGTACATGCAGAGCTCATACTGGGTCCCTTCATAAGCTGTGGCATCTCCACAGCACAGAGGGGACAACACACACACACACCCAGTCCTCGATTCGTCCTTTGGCGACTTCAAGGGATTTTTGAGACAGCCCACAGCAAGATTTGTTGCACAAAGTTTGACAACAGTGTTGGCCGCCGATCGCAAGATTACGCACAAATATACCGGCCAGCCTAGATGAAAATAGGCCAAATCCATCACCGTTTACTGCGTATGGTTTCCATTTTTGGAACAATGCTTCCACTTCTTGCTGAATTTATCCCTGGCAGCTTTGGCTGCTTTCTACACCTGCTGCGCCGCACTCACAGCTTGTTCCTGTCTAATATTGTCAGTAGACCAATTTTGTGAATCAATGAGGGACTATTTTAGAGAGCAGAGGCCATGGAATGGTCCATTCAGGGCATCAGCAGTCAGACGACAGTACTCCACCGAAGGACATTTTCTAACTATTTGAAAAGCGTACGCTGGGTGTTACTCCCCTCCCCCCCATCGTACGCTCTGGATAATGTCGATATTTGTGAAGCGTCCCTTACCAAAGTCGCACTAAAACATTTTGACAGATTTTTGAGCGCAGTGTACCACATAAAATTAGTTCAAGGTCAGTAAGTGCAACAAAATTTCATACATAAGGTGCACCAGATTATAAGGCGCACTGCCAATTTTTGAGAAAATTTAAGGATTTTAAGTGCGCCTTATAGTGTGAAAAATACGGTAGTTAAAATGTAATTAAGTTGGTAAAAAAAATGATTGTTAATATCAAGTGAAAAATTCCACATAAATTGCTTGTGGCAGAGGCTGGGGCCACATTCAGTAAGTGAACTGTTCAGGGAACTTATGCTAGAACTCACCTGCATTGGCCTTCAGGTCTTCTGGGGTCACCATGACAACAAAACGGATTGCCCTTTCATTGCGAAACATTTCATAGGCCCAGCGGCGGATGGAGCGCATGCATTTAACTGCTGCGATGCCATTGTTGGCAATAAGCACCTGGAAAAGCAGAAATCAGTTCAGTTATTATTGCTAATATAGTCTAGTCGTGATATAGCAGTAAAGTCATTGAATGCAAATACATTGTCTTTTTGACTGACATAACATCACAATATGTCAATCAATATCTTGTGATTTTCACTTCAGAACATCCAAGATCACGGAGCTGCATTGGTCAATTTTGCCTTATTTGCTTAGAAGTACACTGATGTACCGCTGTGTTTACAGTGACGTACTGTTTTTTATCCGGGAAAATTGTTCTAGATGTTACCTTCATCTCTGATGTGCCTTTCCAATTTAAAATCTTTCACAGATATTATTCTTTATCATTATAAATTATACTAAGTATGCCCCTACATGACAGGAATTCTTTTGTCAGGGCCACTTTAACTTTAAACAGCATTTGTTACCTTTTCAATGACCCTGTTACCGCCGAAGCGCGTGACAAATTCAGCAGGAGAAGCAACAGTGAAGTCCCTCTGGAGGTCAATACGCCTGCGATCTCTTCCTTGTTTCACCAGGTGCAGGCCTGACATGCTCGATCTGTTTTAAGAAAACGCAAAGAACATGCATAATGGCCCTATGTAACATGTGTAGTGTTGGAAATAGGAGCTGTTAGGGAGAGCTGTTCAAATATATGACCATTTAAAGAGCACTACATGTTTACAATCCAGAAAATAAAATGATAATAGTATCACCTTATACTGATAAGACAGCCCATCTGTCGGTAGCACAGGACTTGATTAATTTCTCTTATCTTAGATTTTATAGCTTGTATAGCTTATAAGTTAGTGATATGTGATATGTGATGTTCATGCAGTTAGTGATATGAATGAGAATCTATGAAAATAGTAGATATAGAGAAGAAAAAACAAACATAATAATAGAAGGGGAAAAAAGTAGAACATATTGTTCACAAACATGTTCACATGTTTACATGTTTGGACAAGTGCTTCCAACAGAAACTGCAGAGCTCTGTAGATTAAAGCTCCACCCAAAAAGGAAGAATTGGGAGAGTTGGGTAGTATGAGACGGGGGGGAGGGAAGTGACTGGGTGTGGAAGAACCTAGGCTCGTTTAGCAGGCCAGCTTCTATGTGGCATGACACTGCATGATTACATCACTGTAAAGTTCTGGCACGAGGCAAATCAATCCAGCTGTGGAAGCGAGTGGGGGAGGCAGATAACCCCATCCAGTATTTCCAGTTTTGAAACTGGCATCCCTTTATCGTTCGGTTAATGCTCATTCCCTTGCATTGTTTGTTCTTGTGAAACTGAATGCACAAAAACCAGACTGAAACTGAGGCTAACTACAAATGGAAAAAATAAAACTAAATATTCTGATTATTGTGCAAACGCAAATGTGTTTTTGCAAATAATAATACATAAATTGCACACACAGTTTTAACTCAACTGTAAAAGTGAAATTATAGGGAAGATATTCTGTAGACTACTAGTACTTTTGTTTCTGTGATAGTGACAAAAACACAGGATCAGAGAACCCAGTGGAAAAACCTAGGAGAGGCTTCTATTATGAATAGCTCCTTTCAAAAGTTGGATTGGGAATTACTGTCTGTAAAACATTTGCGATTTCCCCAAAAAACATTCTGAAGTCGATGTCTGCTCTCCAGGGAAACCCCCAGACTGTTAGGGCACAGAGAAACCTTTTAACATAGGGCAACTAGAGAAACCAAATATTCCACATGTTGTTGAAAGAGTTACCAAGCGAAGGAAAAGTACATAAGCTAAGCAGAGCATGCTGTTTAGATTATTATCAGTTTTTACTGCAGATCTGTTCATTAATTTTACAAAGACAGCACTGGAAGCTGCAGGTTCCCTTTCAGTATCTCTCATATCCATATGTAATAGAAGAAAAAGGTAACTTTGACCTGCAGAAACTTGCTTCATAACATAACATTTACAAGTGACTAAAATATATGCATTATTGTTTAGAAAACTGTAACTCCACATTGACAGGCAAAGCAGATTTAGATTCTAACCTTAAATTGTGCAAGGGGCCGTCGATGTGGTCGAAGCCCATTTCATAGGTGCTGTCCGAGCTACCAGAAGACGGTGACAAAGATCGAGTCTCCTTCTCTTCAAGCTGCATGTCTGCCTTCCCCTGGTTTTCATCCTCTGAGTTCTCCTCCGACACAGATCCCACAATAAAGTGAGAGTGCAAATCCCCAACGGCCGGATTCTTCTTGGCAGCACGGTCCTGTTGTGCCATGGCTGGGCGACAGGCACAGGCTGCAAACACTGACAACAAGCAGAACAGTGGTTGCAGCAGTTATAAAGGAGGTACAGAGTACAGTGTGGCACAGATCGCTTTGGCTGCAACATGACACTGTTTGTCATTATTGCAAAAGTGGGTAACATGAACTCAAGTTTCTTGATAATGGAATTGATATTGCAACAAGTGAACTCTCCTAGGAGCCTGAAACATTTTGTGCAGACTGTGGAAACAGTGTCACTTGTTAACATGCCAAAAACAGTTGTTTACCATGAAATATCAATAACAAAAGATTAAAGAATAACACTTGCATGCAATGATTGCTACATTTTCACCAGTAATCACACAGAAAGCAGCAGTGAAGCATCAGTAAACTGCCACATCATAAAGTAACACAGCCTGTTAGAAAACCATGTGTTCAAGGAACTGTCGCTCATCTCACACTGACAGATAATTCCTCTAAACACTAGCATTAGCTTCAACAACACTGACCGTGCCCTTGCCAATTTACCACCAATGCTCCAAACAACGTTAATTAGCAGCCACGCGTGGAAACGATAAGACGTAACTTAATTGCCAAGTTGCTGTCACCGTACTGTAACTCTGCGGCTGCTACGACTATAAAAGCCCACCTGTTAGAGCAAATGGAAAGAGCAGATTCTCAGGTGAGGCACACCTTACCTATTGGTAGGCGCTTGCGGGACCAGAAAAACAAGCCGAGCATCGCAACCACAGACACCGCAAACGTGAGCCAGGGGGACATCACAAATAGCTGCCCGAAAATGTTGTTTCACGCTATTATTTAATGGCATAACTTTGGAATTGCCTTCGAGAAAAAAATACCTTAAATCGACTGGTTAAGGTTACCTGTCCGGTGAAGGCTAGCTTCTTAGAAAGCAACCGCAGATAAGCTGAGGCGCAGGTGCTAATAACGCTAGCTTACCGGCAGCCGCTAATACAATTATAATTCCACAGTAATGGCACTAATATAATAGCGCAGACTGCACTGACGACCGGTGTACAGTACTGCAGTGTGGAGGGAAATTTTATTCATGCAACCAACACCAGACGCCGCATCATAAGAGATAAATATCTTGGCTAGCGACTCACCGGTGGAGATAAACCGACTCGTAATCCTGGGAAAAAAGTTGATTCAAAAAGATCAATAAATTAATTGAGTCTGCCAGACATTTCTCTTCCGAGTGATGATGAAAACATCACATCATGATGAGGTCACACATCACCGTCTCACGCTTTAACAGCAGAGAGTGGGGTGATGTGATGATGCGCAGAGGCAGGTTACTCCTGGTCATTGACCTCCGTCAGCAGCTTCCGCTATAGAGCTAGTGCAGGTAGAAAATGCATCACACGCCAGCCGGACGCCTGACGCCGTCAACATGAAGTGCACCGGATGGAGGTGTATGTGTATATGTGTAATAAATAATCTGTCCCTTCCGCTTGTAAGGGAATGAGCTAAACCAAAATAAACATGGCTTGTTATGTTGGAAGTTATACATAACTTAAAATTAAGTGTAAATAAAATATGTGTGCACATTTATTGAAAAACTGAGTCAAAATAACCGCAGCTAATCCACCTCAAATTAAAAAAAATAATTCCAGTGTATTTTTCTAAAATAATTTGTACCATCCACATCCAGATGTTAAAGAGCATGTCTGTTGTGTTTGTGTTTTCTCTTTTTGTTTTTTTCTGTTGTCTTTTTTCCCTTTTAGGCTGCAGTCAGCTATTGAAAATTAAATTAAATTAAATATTTAATAATATCAAATAAGCGTTTGGGCGGCGAATGATTTGTCTATTTTAAATAGATCTATGCTTACTCCGCTCGAACAGCTCCAATCAGATTTTAGCGAAATGATATGGGCGGGTTTAGGGTAGTAGTGGGCGCGTTTAAGGCCGTACCCGGAAGAGGTGTTACTTCATGCATGGACAGCCTACGCTGTCAAGGAATAGACACAAGTATATATATGTTACAGAATTGGGCATTCAGTGTACTGAATCTTTGAGCTGCATGTTTCACTTTTGCAGGTGTTTATCATGCTGAGTAGGCTCCTTGTAGCTGATCCTGCTGTGAGTGAGCACAGATCACGTTGTCAAGTGCAGTTCTTTCACACCATGATGATAAATATGAAATCTGAAAATGACAGTTTGTGGATTACATGTCTGCCCTGGGGTTGTCGAAAATTAGGGAGGGTTAAAAAGCTTTTCATCCTGTGTTGTCAGAAGAACAATTGTGTTTCTCTTTTTTTATGGCATTAAGATTAATTTGCAGAAAAGACATTTTATAAAAGGACAAAAGTTATGCGTTTTTTTATTAAAAAAAAAATCCTTAATGCAAATGGTCTAACAGGAAGCCCAACATTCATTAGCAGCACCTGACAAAGTATGAAAAAACTGAAACTAATGCAAAAACTATGCATTTAATCAAAAATCAAAACAAGTAAAACCACTCTGAAGACTTACTAAAAGCTGAATTAGAGAAAAAAAGTAAAAACAAATTCAAACTAAACTATAATTTAAAATCCAAAACTATTATAACGCTGCCCTGCACACACTAAAAGAATAAAGTTATTCATTCCAAAGTGTTGTTAATAAGTGTTTATTTGTTTTCTTGTTTGCATACTTGCCTAGAGATTGATTGGTTTGTTAGTTTCCTTTTTTATGTTTCTCTTTTATTTTTCTCATTGTATGACTGCATGCACATGATTTAACAACTCTGTTCTCACATGAGTGATTGTGTATTTAGGTTTTAGATACTATATGAATTCATATTGGTTTCCTCACCTTTGTGTCAGCAAGTGCACATAATACAAACACAGTACCTTTGCTAAATGTGTATTTGGAAAAACAGCTAATCAGCTGAACAATAAGATACTATAATACTTTTCTTTCTTTCTTTTCTTTTAACAACCCAGGATAGCCCCCCCCCCACACACACACACACACACATCCTTACCAAACAATAAAAATGAATTGTTCTGCACCTCCTCAGACCAATAAAAAATAAGAAGACCGTTAAGAGTAACTTTCATACCTCTGACCAGGAATGGGATGTCAGGTGGGATGCTAATGACAGTCAGCCTAAATCCTGCTACACATCAGTCTTGGGATGTGAGTTGAGCAGGTAAGGATGCATGCCAGGTGCCAGCCAGCTGTTTTCATGAGCACTGTATATTGCCTCTTTAGACATTTTCCAACTCAGTACTGCTGCTTGTGCTTGTTAGTCTCAGTGAATATGGTATAGTAAGCAGTGGGAAAGCGTGCATCTGGCTATTAAATCCCTTGCTTTTGTCCACGCAGCCCCGTTACTGCAGCATGCAACAAATTCATGTAGAAACCTGTTGTCTTCAATTGGAAACAAATTGATTCTAACAAAGCATGGCTGTTTAAAATACATTCTTATGTAACCAACATCGAGAGGAGCCAGTTGAGGCTCATTCAGCTGGATGTCTCCTGGGCGCCTCTTGGGTGAGGTGCAGGCATGTCCTACTGGAAGGAACCCCCGGGGTAGACCCAGGACACGCTAGGGAGATTAAATCTCTCAGCTGGTCTGGGAAGGCCTTGGGGTCCCTCCGGATGAACTGGTTGAGTTGGCTGGGGAGAGGGAAGCCTGGGCTTCTCTGCTTAGGCTGCTGCCCCTGTGACCCGGCCCCGGATAAGCAGAAGAGAATGGATGGATGGATGGATGGATCTTATATAACTGAGACTGTATGAAAACACATAGATGATATGCACTCCTCCTTGATAGGAGTGAGAACCAGTAGAGGATGTAGCGGACAGAAGTCAAACCGATTTTAATGCAGGTCACCTGGTTCACTCTTAAAATTGAACCCCAAAACTGAAAAAGAGTAAATTAAACTAGAATGCAACTGTGTTTTCGTTAGGTTCCAGCTCATTCAGAACGTACTTTGTTTCATTAGAAACATATCTTAGTCAGATTCCATTTTAAGCCCAATGCTAAAATGAAACAGTCTATTTGTGATAAACTACAGGAGTTTACATCAGTGAAATAACCCACAGTTTCCGGTCCTGAACGTTGAAAGTAAATGTATTATTGCAGTTGTGATCCACTAGGTGGCTTCAGAGGCCTTTAATCTGCACCTGCCGCTCAGCAGCAAAATGTGTCTATTAGTGGTTTGGCAGCTATGAATTTATGGAAGCAACTGTTCACCTTTCTGTTTCTTCCCTCCAACAGAAAGATACATGCCAATGCTTTATTCACAGTAACACAAGCTTTTAAAGGGTGTCCCTGTTAAGTGAATAATATATGAATGATATTTTATACCACAGATGACCACCTCATCAATTGTTGACATTTTTATTGTAGCACTTAGTGATGATAATGATTTATTTAGAAATCTGATCCCAGGAAATTTATTGCTTTCTCTTGACACAGTGATGCTGGTAAAATAAATTATTTGTAAGCTTTTAGCTCATATTCTGCACACTATGAAGTGTGAAATGGCTGCTTTCCCCTCAACGTCCATTCACTTTCTTCCTTTTCATATACAGTGGGTACGGAAAGTATTCAGACCCCTTTAAATTTTTCACTCTTTATTTGATTGCAGCCATTTGATAGAAAACATTTTATTTCTCATTAATGTACAGTCAGCACTCCATCTTGACAGAAAAAGACAGATTTTTTTTTTTTTTTTACAAATTTATTAAAACAGAAAAACTGAAACATCACATAGTCAAAAGTATTTAGACACTTTGCTGTGACACTCATATTTAACTCACATGCTGTCTATTTCTTCTGATCCTCCTTGAGATGGTTCTACTCCTTCTGTGTTTAATTAAACTGATTGGACTTGATTAGGAAAGGCGCACACCTGTCTATATAAGAGCTCACAGCTCACATCAGAGCAAATGAGAATCATTAGGGCGAAGGAAATGCCCAAGGAGCTCAGAGACAGCATTGTGGCAAGGCACAGATCTGGCCAAGAGTTTCTGCAGCACTCAAGGGTCCTAAGAGCACAGTGGCCTCCAAAATCTGCCCAAGGGTCCTGCAAAACCAATAGCGAAGGACTTTCTTACTCTTATCGACTCTTTTAATTTGGTGCAGTGGCTGACTGGCCCCACACATGAACATGCTCATATATTGGACCTTATTCTCTCATGGCTTGTCTGTGATTGAGGTAGAAATAGGTGATAATATGATCTCTGATCATATGCCTGTTCTGGTAAATGTTGTCCTACCTGGTGCTACAGTTAAACCTCTTTCCCGCTCGTTGTCGTTCAGTTTTTATTCCTTTACTCTCACTCTTACTCTGTTTGGAGGAAGCTCATTTCTGCCGCTTGCAATTGCAGTCTCATTTTTTTCAATCACTATCCAAAGTGAGGGTAAGGATGTAGATTGACCAGTGCAGTGTTACGTGGACCTAATCTGAGGGATAGGTTCAAGGAGTGACCCCCCTCTACCCCCCCTTTTGCTCCTCTCGTTAACGCGCCCTGCGTTACTCCTTCCTCTCCCCTTTATAGCGGAGAGGTTCCAAACCTACATCAATCACTTACTTCCAATACTTCCAGTACTCAACTCAAATACCTGGCAGCTGGACTAAAGTGGGGCCTCCACTCCCACATGGGTGTGGCCTATAATCACACCTAAAACCAAAATTGCAGATGATCACTTTTTGGCACAACACCGGCAGCTGTTGAATGTAACTAATAAAGTAACTTGTAATAAGTGGTGGACAAAGTACTCAACTCTAGTACTTAAGTAAAAGTATTGCCATTCCTGTTCAAATTGTACTAACTACAAGTAAAAGTTGCTCAGTCAAAAGTTTACTCAAGTTAAAGTACTAAAATATTTACTTTTTAAAATACAAAGGATATTTTATTTCCCACTAAAACAACATCCACTCAGCTTTTAGAAGATGATTGTAGTTCATTTCTATAGATATCAGCCTGGTCAAACTATTCAAATTTGAAGAAACTTTATTCGATTTCAGTAGAAGTAGGTTTTCAAAGTGGTGCGAGTCAGTCCTTCCCCTTCTTGGGCTGAAGATCTGTCCAGCTACACTTTCCCTTCTTGTGAGGAGCATATCATTTGGCCAGTTGCATGGATTGAAAGTCTTGAGTTCACCAAGATATAAAGACTCAAGTAAAGTAAAAATACTCAACAATGTACTTAGGTACAGCACTCCAGTACATGTACTCTGTTACTGTCCACCACTGCTTGTAACCTAACTTAGTCACTTCTAAAATTCAGTCATCATTAATCCGATTACTTTTTCAAGGTAACTATGCCATCACTGTTGAGAGATGCCTTTGAATTCCTTCTCCAAGTCCACAAAACACACGTAGACTGTATTGGCAAACTCCCATGCACACTCGAGTCGGGTTTTACTGGTCAAATTGAATCAGATCGAGGTTTTCTCATACGGACTAACATTTCCTAGCCACCAAAATGAAACCCAGACTGATTTCTCTTCAGTGCATCTGGTGGGGAAACAGCAAAGACATCTCTAACGTTACACTGCCCTTTTCTTTATTTTAGAGTACCTGTGAGGTAGTGGCGGGCCGTGCATTTCACACCTAGGCCTGCAGTAGTGCTCCGCCTGAATCACTCCACCCTCAATAACTATTTTATGGCTATAAAAACATCTTTTTATGCAGAAATGCAGTATAAAGAGCTGTTGCATTGCAGATTAAGAGTAGAATAAATGCATTTACTGAAGAAACAAACCCGGGGTGCACAAGTCTCTTACTGCCGCTACAGCTATGACACATAAAAAAGCATTGATAACAACCTCATTATTATCGTGTGCCTGAAATTAAAGTTCCTGCTTGCTCCCCAAAATGACACAATCTACCAGTCTTTTTAAGATTTCCATATTTTTCTTCACCTTTTCGTTGTGGAGCTGTTTCCCTGCACC
>VUQK01012290.1:0-11474 GCA_015106715.1 Bujurquina vittata
CTCTTTACATACTCGCCGTAATATTTCACTGGATTACTCTCATTTATAAGACCCTTTTGGGTCATTCACCTTCATACCTATGTCAGTTACTTCAACCGCGTTCAGTTATAAGATACAATACTCGTTCTTCACAATATTTATTGCTAAAGACTCTGGGGACCAAGTCTCGATCTGGCTTGACGGCATTTGTTTCCACTGCTTCAAATGACTGGAACCTGCTTCAAAAAACAATGAAAATGACTAATTTTGTTTCAGTTCCCATTTTTAAGAGCCATTAGAAAACTGTTCTTAAGGATATTTGTAGATGTTTTTCTTAGTGTGTTTACTGTGGTATGATTATTTTTCTGTGCTGTTTTGTAATTCACTGCTCTGTAATTGTAGCGACTTCGATCCCAACTATAGCCGCTGCTGGCTGAGTGGGTGTTTTACACTGTGACGCGTACGTGTTTGTAATTCACTGCTCTGTAATGTTTTAATATTGTTTAAGTCTCTCTATTCCCTCCCCCTCAAAAGGCTTTGCCTTTTGCCAGGCCACAGTTGTAAATAAGAAATGGTTCTTAATCTGTTTGCCTGGCTAAATAAAGGTTAAAATTAAAATTAAAATTAGAGAGTAAACTCATAAAATGTAAGAACGTAACCAAACTACATACGTACCAAACTTTTTCACATGGAAAGTGTGCTTTTATTTCAGGAGATTCAAATGTAATGTTACCTAACATAGAATTAGCTTATAACCAGCTGTTGTTGTCATAGCTGGGTAGCTATCAGCTGTCTGGAGAAAGGGGAGGGTTGTGATCTGACTTCAATAACCTATAACCTTCATGTCATTCTAAAATGTCACCCCACTGACACATTTACCTTCACACTCATAATGTACTGAAGACAAGTAGCCACAGATTTGGCTAAGCTGTGCCGTATTGTCCCCTGGGCAATTAAGGCACCTCTCTATGCCAATATCTTTCTTGTTTTTTAGAATGGATGCTTTCTAAAAAGTGGTACAAAGTGATAAGTGAATCTGTCTGGCACTCTTAGTATCTGGAACATATGGCACTATTTTGTTGTTTGACAAGAGACACTAAAGGAAAGACTTGAATCTACACTTGCATATAGACACGCGTCATCTTGATGTGTGCCAACATCACATTTTGACCTCTGTTAGGTCACTGCGGTGAGATGAGCCGAAATGAAGCAATCTCTTTTCACTCACACTTTATGGGATATCATACTGAGTGTGTCAGTCAGAACATGTTACTTGATTAACAATCTAAAAATAGGTCCCACACAGTGATGAGTGTTGTCCCTGGTACACAGCACCGAGCAGCAATGCTTACACACTCGCACTCATGTTTTGAAGACACAAAGTCGGCAGTGATTCAACTCCTGTCCTTCCTCTTTAGATAAAAGGGCAGGCAAAAGAGAGAGAGAGTGCACTCAAATGTGGCTGTGTTTTTGTGAACACAGAATGTTGACTGCAAGTATTATGCATCTGTCTTTGCTTCTTCAGTGACACAACTTCAATGGCACAACATACTGCACAGTTCTCAGCTTTGAGGATAAATGTGTGCACAGCAATCTGTGAGTGTCAGAGAGAAAATGTACCATCTTTAATGCATAAATAGGCACCTGTCCTCCAACCATGACAACATATGGCTAAAGAAATACTTCAATCAAAGGCAAATAGCTGACACTAAACAGTTATCACTGATTAACAGTGGGAATTAACTGATTAGTCTTTGACAAGAAAGAAATTAGTTTTGAGCACTCAAAGATGAGACATTTGCTTGTTACATTTGTGTCCAAGTCAATTTCCCAGTGTGCTCACGATCTTACGTTCCAGCAAAAAGAACACGTTTTTATCAGTATATGGGGTGGAGTAAAAAAGTTCTGCAACTCAGCGCATAAAAATCATGTACGTGTTCAAGCTATATTTTCTCCCTGGAAGTCCAGGACTGAAATTACATGTGCGCGTTTGTGATTTCAACATGGAACCTCAGACTTGTACAAAGAGCTTCAGCTTCCATGTGAATCTCACAGTCTTTGTGTGAAAGATAATGGCGGGAGAGGAGAGTCGGATTTTTTGGCTACAACCCAAAAATCAAACAACAGACTTCAGAAGAAGAATACACAGTGCCCAAGCCTGAAGGTGGTGTACCCGGGCAGGAGCACCACCAGAAGCATGCTCATCAACTGACTTTGTGTGCAATCACACGGGCCTTGTTAGTTCAGTTTCCTGAAAGTGAATGGTTGATTGTACTGTTAGTCCTAATATGTCTCTAGAGGTGAGTCCATAAAAAAATCTAAAGAAATATGTGTTGACTTTAAAAAAACAAAACACAGAAGCTAAACTTTGAGCAGGTGAGTATAAGTAGCAGCACACAAACAAACAGAGTAGTGCCACCACTGAGCTGAGCGTTGCCTGCAAAAATGGTAGACCAGCCGATTAACCCACTTTGATTTGTAACTCTGTCTAATCCCCCCTGCAGCAGGGCCTCGGCCTTGTCATTATCAAATAGGCAGGGAAAAAATGAAAATGAGAGACACGGACTTTGGAGCGAAGGAGAGACAGACAGGAAAATGTAACAGAAAAACATAACATGGGTGTTGAAATTATTACCTGGCAATAGTCAATATAGCACAGTGGCAATTGAAATTATTACCTGGCAATAGTCAATATAGCACAGTGGCAAAATGCTGTAAAATCGCAATGCTCTGCCCATCAACAGGAAAACAACATGATGTTAGAACTGCTGCTGCAGGGAATGGGCTGTTGTCTGAACATCCACCCCATCATTCTCTGTCACAGGCAGCAGTGAATCAGATCCCTAACTAGTGAGCTTGTTTAACCTGGGGGAATTGATTACACGCCTTCCTTCCCTTGACATTTAGAGCTATGGTATTAATTGTACAATATATGCAATGTCTGTAACATTAATAGCAATTTAAGAAGTACATTTCTCTCTCTCTCTCCCTCTCTCTCTCTCTCTTTGTGTGCATGTGTGTGTGATTGCAATAATGGGCGTATGATACTATTTAAAAAATAATAGATCTGAGCTATAATGAGAGATGAAAAGGCTGTGGTCAAACTCTTAAAGAATTCTTTCATATACAACGAAGTGTACCCACAGGGTTTATAACATGGTTAAGATGTCCAGCTTTAAATATTTTGAAAGCTTTTATTGAGCTTGTTTTTTAAAACACAACAGAGAAAGGGCTTGTTCTATAGACCCAGTGGGACAGCTTACATCCAGATCACAGCTGCATTTTTATTTGCAGAATTGTTTATCTCCACATGTTCTTTCTTCTTTGTGCCTATTCTGTTTTTTTTAACAGTAAAGAATGCAGAGATGCAAAGGGAATTAAGACAGTGGTTTTCCGGCAGTGAATATATTCATTCTCACTGTGTTCAACCTAGTACAGAAACTGAGCAGGTTTTAACCTCATGATGGAGCAGGACATAAAGTGAGAGGTTAGTATAGTCATCGCTATCTATAATGAGAATAGCAAGTAGACATGGAGTAATTAAACACACAAAATGAAAAACTGATTCTGAATTACAACTTAGGGCTGAGGGCAGAGTTTGTAAAGACTGCTGGCGTGATTGTAAAAAGATACCTGGAGAAAAGAAATGATGGCGGGCTAACGCCTTCGTTACTATTTACTCAGACATCTTTGTACATACAGCTTAAGTGATTCAGACTGCACAAAAACCTGTGGTAATCATGTCATGGCGACAGCTGCTCCGTCTTTCTCTCCTCCCTCCTCTGCCTCTGACTATTTCCTGTGCTCTCAGTAATATAATATCTCTTCAGTTATGTCAGTCTTTTCATGCCCACCAGCCTTTGCTCTACAGTTTTCCTGTTCCTGCTTGACACTGATCACAATTACCTCTTGTTGTACGTTATCTGAAATTAATAGCACATACAGTAGAAAGCATTTGCCAGGTTGCCAAAGTTGTCTTGTTTCCATGTTGCTGTAGCCTTCATTGTGTTCTCCTTGTCTCTACCTGCTTATGTGCCCATCTGCCTGCCTTTTGATTTACGGCCTACCCACAGTATTTTAAATTTCTTTGCTACATCTGATTGACTTTGGTTCCAACTGGTAGCCTGCTTATTGACTGACTAAATACTCAATCATCTCCATAGTTTCACATTACACACTGCAATCCGGTTTGAGGAGTCTACAGGACTGTCTTTATAACAGTTGTTGCTAGGTATTTGTATCACAATGATCACTTTGCTCTTTAGTTGCTATTGGAAACAGGGTAAATGCTAAGTGATCTAATTATTTCAAAGAAACAAGCCTTTTTTTCTGAAAAGATAACGCAAGGGGATTTTTTTTATTACTGTTAAATCTAAAATTTTGATAACACTGCATCCTAAATACTTTTTTGACCTCCATATTCTGCCTCTTAAATTGTCAATACTTTAAAAAAGAAGCAGTATAGTCATGGAAAATCCCATTAATCCCAAAAATATGTGTACCATGCTGGAGCATGGGTTACTTGACTGTGTTACACTTTAAAGTATTCTAAAAATACTATATTCACAATTAAAGCAAGAAGTTGAGTCAGAAGACTGCCCCATCATCTTTTTTTTGTTTACTTTTTCACCTAAACATATTGGTATTTTAGTGGTGGAGACCGGTCCTCGGTGATCACTGAATACTGTACAGTCCTCATCAAAGGAGGAAATGCCTCATTTGTAATTACTTCTATCAAAGTTTTGCAATAATTTTCTTAATCTTCCTAATGAAGAAGGTCATAAAAAACCTTATTTCTCTATATTATACCCGTCTCCTTATCATAGAGACGCAGTTACTACTGTCATCTTCATTTATGTCAATGACATCTGCTAAAACTTACTCCTGTGTTAGAGTATGTGTTCTCACTGTTAACATAAAACAATGATACTTTGTTCAGTAGGCACCCCCATAATTTATATCTTTTTATGACACTGAAGTGGGCCATAAGTGCACTCTAAATAGGTTACTAAAACTCTATAGGTTGGCATCCATCCATCTGTCCATCCGTACATTACATTGCAGATGGGGCTGGAGCCCATCCCACCTGTCATTGGACAAGAGGTGGGACACACTCAGGACAGGTTGCCAGTCTATCACAGACACACAACAACTGATGCTCACATTTACACCTGCAGCCAAATCAGAATCACCAGTTAACCTGTCTTTGGACTGTGGGAGAAAGCTGGTGTACCTGCACGGGTAGAACGTGCACGCTCCCCACATAAAGACTTTCCTGTGAGGCGACAGTGCGGATCCAAACTCAATAGTCACACAATTCAGTCACCTCTCTTTCACTCTGCTCACCATTCCTTGTGGCTGTCCTCTGAAAACTTTAATATATATTTTTTGTTTTTTTTTCTGTGCATTGTGTGCCAATTCTGTGCATTTTCTTCATGTTTACACTTTTATGCTGACTATATAATTTTTTTTTCAGGTGGAAATGTGGTGTCATAATGAAAACTGTCACGGAACAAAATATTTAGAGAGTAAGAATATTTTGAAACACAAGGGTTCCCATTTGAAGAACAAACCATACCAAGGAGACAGGTTATACTTGGAACCAGTGGGAGAGACAAGAATATGCCGAGGAGTGGCTCCGTACAGTTCACAGTGCACTACAGCCAAATAAGAAGGGTGGTTAAAAATATTCCCCGTAAATACAAAAGTACGAGTAAATGTATTTCACCAAAATACTCAGTGTGTTAAATATATTTATTCAGGCTGACCTCCAGATCGCTTTTTTTCCTTCCCCAGCTTAAACACTTTGCTACATTAAAATGTTAAAAGAAAAAAGAAAGCTTTCACAAATAAATTATTACGCTTTACCACCAAATAACATGGTAGTATCAGTATACAATGAAGGAGGTCTTTTATTTCCAAATGTAGTTTTCTATTCAAATGTCAAGGTCGTTCACAATTCTAAGATAACCATTTCCAGTCTTTTCATAACAGACCAAATAAATTAAGACTGATTAAATGCTGCAAAAATAATGTTGGGACTTGTCAGCAAAGTTCTGGATGCTTCGGTGGCCGAATCAAAAGTTACTGTGGCGTGGTTGCAATGCTTGGTTTGTTTTCTTTTTAAAAAAATTATTAATTAATTAAACCCACTGTGTGTAACCATGGCTAAATTTGTCTGGACTCCGTCTCTTACATTATTCAGACGACTGCACTGAGGGTCTGTTAACATAACAGTTTATGACAAGACATGACTAGAGAACAGAGGGATTTGGATTTGTGAATTTGTGTATGTTCGCAAGAGAAACACAGAGACGGTGTACATTCTCACTAGCGGTGCTAAGTTTTATACATGTCCATGTCTGCTCACAGACTGAGGATAAGAAGGAGCCACTGCATTACAAGAGGCATGTCAGTGGGCTTTTAGCCAGTACTGTATAACCTATAATGAAGAAGTTTTGAGGAGTGAACAGTTATAGCCTTTGTTTAGTATGGTTACATCTTTTTTACTTACAAAAGAAGAAATCATATGGTCATTTTAAATGAAGTATTTTATTGGGTTCCAAAATTTCCAAATCAAACAAATATTACCAACTGTTCTTATCGAATAAATACTTTACTACCTAAAATATTATTACAGAACCGAGGTCCATTCCCATTTTCTCCAGTGACTTGTTTCAAATTTATATGCGAATGTAGAGTGGAGATCATTCTAATAGTTTCACTTTACTTTTGGGACAAACTGTTGTCATAAGCTCACACATTTCGACTGAGTTTAGCACATTCCTTTTGCTTTTCTTCCACAAATGAAAGGTGTTTCAGTTTGTGAATCTTCACACATTGCATCTCCACTCCAATTAGTTACTACGCAACCACCATGGAGCAGGAGTATGAAGATAACTTGAGAAAGCCTGCTGCAATCAACCTGTGCAGAGCTTTGGTGAAACCCTGCCAAAGTGTTGTGATGTGACAAAAAAAGAAAATAGAGCTGATGTATTCTTTAATGAAAATAGATTTAGTGGTTCTCATTATCTTCTAAGATTACATGACATCCATCAACTGGTTTAACCTTATTATGATCTGATTAAGCAGATGTTTTCCTCACCACTGACATTTTATACTAAGCATTATTCAGTGTTTAAACCAATGCCTTGAAAACATATTTAAACTAATACTGACACGGCTGAACATTCCACCTCTGCTCATCGATATACAGCTCGCTCCACGTCAACTAGATTATTGAAGGTGGCTGTGACACAGATTTAGACACAACTATAGATGCATACTTAATATAATTTTAAATCGTTTAGGTCTGGGATGAGATATTGTGCAATACCACACAAGTGCTACCACAGTCTTTCTTCCTTTTTAATATCATATAGTAAGCTATAAACTCTTGCCTTTCAGCCAACATCCATTATAATGTATCTTTATGATGTATAGCATGAGTTTTAGCGTTTTAAGTACAGTCTTTATGCATTTACACCACACATGCTGAGAGGTGGAAATAACTGGGTACTAAAATTGGGGGATCTGAATTTCGCAGTCCCTCTCCAACAATCAATAACCTCCATTCGACCTTTATGCGCATCAATAATGGTATTTCAGCCTTTTGGAGGAAGATAAGAACTTTTCTTCATCCTCAGACAGGAGTATTTCTCTCCTGTGAAAACTGCTGGCTTATGATTCAAGTGCTCAGGAGCTCAACCAAAAGCAAATATTGAGACTTAAATGGCAGCACAGAAGCACAGAAGACAATTACTGAGAGAAGTTAAGGAAAAGGAAATCTACTAATGTCTCTACATGCCCACTTAATGCCCTTTTTTTTTTCTTCTTTTGACCACTACATGAATCAAGGCTTGCACAGCTACTTGCCTTAGGTTGAATGTCTAACATGTCATTGGTATTCAGTGTGTGCGCCCCTCTCTGTATGTCCACCTCTGAGTCACACAGAATGAACCCTCTGCAGCACTAGGTACATGACCTTCCCTCCAACACCAGCACGGCTGCTGGCTTTCCACATGGTAACTTGTTAATGTCAGAGCTCTTTCTCCTATCTATCTCTGCCTCTCTCTCTGTCCCTTTATGTCACATACTGAGAAGTGAAAAATATGACCCCTAGGTCTTAGACAATCATATCCAAAGTCCCAAGCCAAAGATTGTGACACTGGCTCCAAAACACAGGAACAAGTGACCTTTCACTAGCACATACTCCTCATTGTCAAGCAGCAGTCCTAAAAACAAACAAACAACAACAACAAAAACATGCAATGTAGTTTTCTACATGGTACAAGAATCAGTGAAGATATGCATGTTTTACTATTGAAACCCTTCATGAATCATTTGCTACCTTTTTTTGTAGAAATGTGTCTTGTAGAAGTCTGTTTTTAACAGTAAGCTGTTAGAAGGTAGGGCAGAGGTTTACAGTAAGGCCCTACAACATGCTTGAATCCAGCTTGTGTATTCAACGATCAAACCTCAAACCTGCTTATGGGACAAATATCAGAGATCTCAAGTGAGCTTGGTGCGCTTGGATGCATGACATTGGGAACAAAAGATGCTTTTCTTTTTAAAAAAAAAAAATTAAACAAAACCCTATGTGTCTCTGCTTCTGATGTGAGGCCCCCAACATAGAGTAATGCCAGACTAACAGATTATATTGATGTACATACCAAAACATGGATGTTCTGTTCTATGATAAAGATAAATACAGCTCTGCAGGATGCACTCCTCTGTGACATCTCTCCATTATCCCCGACCCTAAACCCTTTTCCGTTCAATAAAGAAAGTACACAGGGAGGTTCTATCCCTGCACTGAAATAAGTGGCAGACAGAGAGCCAGATGGGGTAGAGGAAATGGAAGAAAGGAAAGTGCTTCTACACCAGCTGCTATCCTGAAAAGTGGCTACATTTAGAGGAAGACAAGAGATCAAAGATGCTGAGACCATTACACACACATGTGGCCTCTTCTTTTCATGAGACTCCAGTGGGTCAGGTGGTAATGACTCTGCTTTCACATTAGAGGGTGTTTAGTAGGCCAAACCTAACAAAAGCTTTGGATGATCAAAGAAGCTGCTTTTTGTCTTTGGATGGAGAGTGGGATTTTTTTGTTTGTCCATGTGTGGGGGTGCATGAATATAAATCCCAGCCGGGGTGTACTTGTGGGCAACAACAATGATGCTAGGTTTGGTCAGATTTAATTTTCTTTTCTGAAAGATATTGCTGAGAGGAGAAAGTATTGGTTAAAAAAAACAAAAATACTTATTTATCATTAAATTTGCCACACTGTGGTATCTTGCTTGTGGTTTATTAGAGTTTTCTGATCCTCTTTTGGTTCTAGCACTGCTCATGTAGTATCTTTCAGGATGACACTGTCCCCCATCTATAGGGCAAAGTAATGTGAATCACATGCCATGACATCTCACCTTTGCAATATTTCTGTCAAATGTATTTGCCGCCACCAACATCAGAATATCAACATCTTTAGGAAGATTGGTGCACCAATCTACAGCAGAGTTGCAGACATTTGTAGAATTAATGCTAAGGTCCACTGAAGCTGATACTGGGAGGCCACGGTGGCCCAATACCTAAGATGTTTAAGACATTTTATGCTGTATTTTGTTTCCTTTAACTTGTCTGCATGCATAAATTATATTATACATAATTATTACATTCTTATACCTAATTAATTACATTCTTATTCTTAACTACTCTTAACTAATTTTGATGGCAACAGAAAGAACATCACACTTGTATTTGATACATGAAAATATGTCAGCACATATCACATATACAGTGTGGAACCTACTCTCTCTTTAACACGTACATATGCACAAACCTCCTTCACTCAGGGAAATACATGGATTTGATTAAGAATTCAAAGCCACAGTGCTTTGCTCTGAAGACTTGAATTGTGTATGCATGTGCTTGTGCGTGCATGTGACTGATTGTTCAACTGTGCAAATACATGTAAATAGACATATTATCATTTGGGGTTTTTTTCACCACTGCATATCAACAGAGGCACATCATCTACAGAAGCTCAAAGATAACGACATACTGTAAGCAACAGCCATTTGGGTCCTGCAGCCAAAAATTCCCCAGTGTGAAATCATTAACTTACATGAAAACATGACACATATCACAATAGTAACACCAAAACAACTGCTGTGGTAGGACACAACTGTGCATGTCATGTAAAAGTTGCAAATGCAAATGTACCAGCTCCCACAGTGGAAGTCAACCATGGAAAGAAGTAAAATTTCAAAAAGGAAAAAAAGAGAAATGACAATGCACCTATCAAAAGCTAATGCATAACGTCATAAATATCAATTTTTGCTCACCTTGCCAGGTATATTATAAGTGTCAAGCTGACCTTCCAGTATGATAAAACACAGTCCTCTGTTTCTCTGGAAACTGAGGTGATGTTGCACCATATCGTCACTAGGAGGTGCACTTGTATGAAACTTAATCACTTCTCATCGCTAGAGCTTCAAAAGTTTCTCCACAGTCACTATCACTAATAAAATGCGAGCTTTGACAGGTAATCAAAAACCCTTTTCGTGAAATCTTGTCAATTTTGAGACTTCAGCTAATATCACAACTTTCCCTAAGATCGATGGAAGTCCATTAAAGGTGAATGGCCATGTATGCAAATTGAACTTTATTCCCTAAAATAATTGATTTTGTTAGGTTAGTGATGCTTGGCTGTGCAACCTCTTTGCACAGTAAATGAGGCTGCAATCAGCTTAAAAGACCAAAAACCAATCGTCCATCTATGCCAGTCAATTTAAAAGCTCCAGAGAGATTTAACTCGTGTCACGGCACAGTGATCAGTGAAGTCTCGAACTCACAGGGCATTGATCTGCGATCGGGGAAAAGACACATTTACACAGCACTGTGATTTAAAGAAAACATGCTAGTGGTGGATTTTGAGGGCATTTCCCAGCATAGGTTTATGCATAACAGTTGTCATTAGTGCAGACTGGCCACATACTGTCCCAGAAGTAGAGGTGATAATGGCCTACTTACCATATTGACTTCTGAAACCATGTCTATGCTCGCTATATCTATATTCATTCCCACTCCAACCGGAGGACCTGGGGCAGATGAAAACAAGCCAAAACAAACAAACAAACAAAACTGCACGTCAGATGTAGTCGAGTGATTCACTGGCATATTTTACAGGAGAATCGGTTAATAATGAGTACGTGACTGGGACGCAGATTACCACCTGTGAATTTAGCTTTTGTCAGCCGGATAAGAGTTTATAATGTTCATTTCGAGTGGGATTAGATGCGTTGATTTGTAAGGAAAGTACCTCTAAAAGTTGCTGACATTAACTCACATAGCTCTAACATATTTCCGTGGCAATAAACACTTGAGTTGGACATGGGCATTAAGAAGAGTGGCCAGACCCCCCCCCCCCCCCACACTTTTTTTTTTTTTTAAAAAAAAAAAGAAAAGGCAATTTTTAATAAATTTTTTTTTTTTAT
>VUQK01012292.1:0-11788 GCA_015106715.1 Bujurquina vittata
AAAGATAAGATGGTGGGAGCAAGCCTGTGAGGGTGTGTCAGTGCTGAAAGTGATTGGGTATAGTGTTTTATGGGTAAATTGAAGGGGCTGTTAAAAGGAGAGAGATGAGCCCTTCTCTCTGTGTGTGTCCCTTTTGTAAGTGTGTGTGCGTGCGTGTGTGTGTGTGTGTCTTCTCCCTCTCTCTTCAGTATCAGTCTCTTCTGCTTGATTTCCGCGCACTCCTCTCTGCCTCTCCTCTGCTCGCTATGCCGTGAAATGGTTTTTCGCTAGACCATTACCCCAACCAGTGCGCTACACTACCGCCACAGCCCTCCGTGAGTGAGAGGGAGTGTGTTTAAGTGTGTGTGCGCTCCTTGAGAGAAAGACGGGTGTGTGTTTGGCTGTGTGCACCAGAGAGATTACGTGTTTGTGTACAGAAGCTGTACTTGAAAGAGAAAGATTGTGCATGTTTTGTTTATGTGTGTGGAAGATGGATTGTGTGCACATTGATATGAAACTGTGTGTGTGTGTGAGAGAGGGAACTGGAGGGGGTGTGTACAGTATGTCCCACGCCACCTCAGCTGTCGTAGCGTTTGCCCTGCCCTGCAGTCTTGTCACAGTTGTCTGCTAACATCTAGCATTCTTTCTCTTACAGCTACAGACAGACTAATACAGGCAGTTGTAGTCTTTTCCAGTGAGTCACTCAGTTCACAGCCTAACTGGGAATCTTCTCTCTCTGGCTCAATGGATTTTGACGCTGTCAGAATTGCTTTCATTGGGGGAATTTTGGTGTCTCATGCAAGTTTAAGAAGCACACGAAAAAACTCTATGTTATCGCTGTTAGAATCTTTTGCATATTTGTTGCCATTCTGCTTTGAATTTTGTGATTTTCTTTTTTCGTTTTTTCCTGTGGGCATGCATACCATCCCAGGCACGCTATCAGGTAACATTTTCAACCTTCGGTCTAAGTGAAACGGGCCTAGAAACCAACGACCGCCTGGCAATCAAAATGTGTATTTCCTGACCAGTTGGTGAATGGTTACTGGAGGTTGCTAGCTGTTGATGGATGAAATCGATCACAAAGAGGGTCCTGCACCAAAACCCTCCTTGTGGTTGCTTTCATCAGTATAAGACTGACATGGTTACCCCTAGTTTGTATGGAAGACACCGACTTCAGCTACTCGTAAAGTTGCGCCTTTTGCAATATATTAGTTACAACGGCACAGCTTTTACTTTGAAGTTGAAAATTCTCAGTTTCATGTTTGCGTCGCACTTTCCAAGTAGTTGACACATGTTTGCAAACAAGTCAGCGTCTTCCATGCATGTAATGGGTGACAATGGCAATCTTCAATTGCAAGGAGGTTTTCAGTGGAGCACCAAATCCTGCTTTGGGACCAATTTTACCTGACTCTAAACAACCACTCGTCAGCCAGGCAGGAAATATATCACTTTCACTGGTGAAAGGTGGTTGCTAGGGGGTCGCCGACTTACTGCTTCCATAGACTGTAATGTTCACACATACAGTACCAAAAGTCAAAGGTTTGGTCACACTTACCCATTCATATGAATGGTTGAGTTAATTAGAGCTTAGTTGTCTTTTTCTTCCAGCTGCTCCCTTTAAGGGTCGCCACAGCAGATCATCTGCCTCCATCTCTACCTGTCCTCCTCTGTCACACCAACCCTGTGCATGTCCTCCTTCATTACATCCAGGAATCTTCTCTGTGTTCACCTTCTTTTACTCCTGCTTGGCAAAAGTCCCTGCTCTCAGTTCCAAACTCTTGCCTTTCCTTCTCTCTCACTGCTTCCTAACACGCCTTCCCCTTTTCTCTTCCTTTTACTTCAGTGAAAAGTAGCACAGTTTCCTCCAGTATTCTTTTGGCCAACAGCACCAGAAGTGGTGGTTGTTAACCCAGCCCAGAACAATCCATTATGGAAATCTCATTCTTTATGATCCACATGTTTGATTTGGCAAAGATTTTAAACACAATCATCCCCATTTAGCTCGGCTTGGGGCCTCGGGACCGGCACTAGGAATACACTGGCTCGTGCGTGCACTATACAGATGTGGAGAAAATTGTTGGAACCCTTTCATTAAAGACAGAAAAAAACCCACAATGGTCACGGAAATAACTTGAAACTGACAAAAGTAATACTAAATAAAAAAAAAAATGCTGAAATTGAGAAAGAAGAAAATTGATGAGAAATTGCAGATACGGATGATACGAATGGTGACCAAAGAACCCAGAACAACTTCCAAAGAGATTAGAGGTGAGCTCCAAGGTCAAGACGTTCGAGGAGGACACCACTGTTGAAAGCAAGCCATAAAAATGCAAAACTGGAATTTGCCAAAATGCATATAGACAAGCTTCTGGAAGAATGACCTTTGAGACAAAACAAAACTGGAGTTCTTTGGCAAATCACATCAGTGTGCAGGGAACAATGAAATATCATTTTTATCGAGGCATTGTGGAGCGAAATGTGCTGCCCAGTGTCAGAAAGCTTTGTCCCAGTCGCAGGTCATGGGTCCTCTAATAGGATAATGACCCAAAACACAATGGCTCAGAACAAAACATTGGACTGCTCTGAAGTGGCCTTCTGTGAGCCCTGATCTAAATCCTATTGAATGCTACTGTATGCAAGGAGCTGAAACATGCAGTCTGGAGAAGGCACCCTTCAAACCTGGGACAGCTGGAGCAATTTGCCAAAATACCTGTCGACAGGTGCAGAAGTCTCATCGAGAGGTACAGAAATCATTTGATTGCAGTGATTGCCTCCGAAGGTTGTGCAGCAAAATAATAAGATGAGGGTACCATCATTTTTTATCCATGCCTGTTTCATTAGTTTCTTTTTTGAAATAATTGTGTTGAACCCCAATTCAAAATCAGTGTCTGATTTTTGTGAGTTAATTTTCAGTAAGTAGTTTTTATTTATTACTTTTGTCAGTTTCAGGTTATCTCAGCGATCATTGTGGGTTTTTCTTTCTTTAATGGAAGGGTTCCAACAGTTTTGTCCACGTCTGTATTTGCTCCTCCAATTAACATGTACACGTTCACATTCATCATGTTTATACAAGCACAATTAAACAGAAGGTACCAACTCTGGCACTTTTGGACTTTTCATTTGAATTGTGGACAATAATAATAACAACACCACCCTTAAAGAAGTTTGTATTTTTCAGCTGCTTTCCTTTCTCCATGTCTTATCAGCTCTCCTGCCTCTTCCATTTATTTTGTCTTCACTCCTCCACACATGACTATGACCCTCACTCATCTCTCACCTGAGCCTCCAAGAGGTGATGCAGTCATTCACCCTCTCCTCTCTCACCCCTCTCGCTGTCTCTAGTTTCCTCTTAAGCATCTTGTTTAAATCGTGTCTTTAATGTCTCTTTCACCTCCCCAGTCTGTCGCCCTCATCTTCACCCCATTCACTCCCTTGTTTTATAATTCACCTCTCATCTCAATCCCCCCCCCCTTTTGCCACTGCTCAATGGCTTCATAATATCACTCCCCGTCTCTATATCACACTTACCTACTCTCTAACTCATTTACTTCTCATTCACTCTATCTCTCTTCCCACCTTTCTTCTCCTCCTAATGCCTTTTCATTCTTTTGCTCCACCTCTCTATTCCCTCTTAATATCTCGCTGTCTCTCTACCTGAGATATTGAAGCTATAAAGACAGGTGTTCAAAAAGAAAGCGGGGCCAGCAAATCTGTTTTATATGCCTTCTGGCATCGTTCCCTGGAATGCAGAAAGAAGAGGAGAGGCAGAGAAAAAGAAGAAAAGGCTGTGGTCTGTAATATCTAATTCTCAGCTCCTCAAGGAAAAAAGAAGAACCTAGTTTTCTATAAAACCTTCAGCCTTTTGTCTCCACCACTTGGGACATATACATTCAATTCACCCTCGTTCTGTTATGCCTCTTATTCTTTCTTTCACTATGTGGGAACAGGGTGTGCACCCTACTCTAACAAAATATTATGGCTTCAAAATGTGCAGATGACATACAGTAATGTCTTGTCAGCGGTGTAGTAATGTACACGAAAGAAATGGTTATGGGTTGTGCAATTTTATCCAATGGAAACGTGAATTATTAACCATTAAGCACCATTTCACAATGGTAAAGGTCATTTAGAATACATGTTGTGGGCTGTGTCGAGAGACTCAACATTAGACACAGCCTGAGTATTACTTTTTTTATTTTTGTTAAATATACTCATGTATAGAGAGTCATTCAATCATTCACTTTCTTACCTCACCCCTTATTTACAGTGTGCAGTAACAGAGAAAAGGGGCTTGTGTGTGTGTGTGTGTGTGTGTGTGTGTTAATGGAGCATGTTGACTTTTGGAGTTTAGTCGGCTTCTTTTAGGAGCGCCCCGGCAGCTGGAATCTACCCACAGAATAGATCGGGATAATCTCTGTGCGTGTGTGTGTGTGTGTGGGCAAGAGGCAAAAAGAGAGAAATGGGAATAAGTGGAGGAAGAAAAAATGAGATGTGAGGGTTAAAGAGAGAGCCAGTGAGATGAGGAAATAGGAGAGATTGAACTGTCAGCAGCTTGACTTAATCTTTTTTTTTTTCTCAATATGGAGATGAGACGTGAATCTGTGTGATTTTGACCGTGCACGCGTGTGTGTGTGAGTGAGACAACTCCATCCTGTTTTGAAGTAACCTAGTCTAAGATGGAGACCCCCCCACCCGCCCCCCCACCCGCCAAGAAAGCTCAGAAGACTGAAACCCTAACTCTAAATTCCTAATAACTAGCCTTTGTCAACCCTAAATTACCCCAGTATCACAAGCACACACACATGCACAGAAAGTGTGCATTGCACATGCTCAGACTCACTGTTTCAGTTTATTTGTATGTGAGGAAAGTAAATGGACTCTATGATGCTGCTCGTTTTACATGAAAGATACCCAGACTTTGTCAATGACGACTTTGCCACCCATTTGTTTTTGTTTGTCAGGTGCCAGGCAGAGGGGCAGATCCTCGTCTCGCACCACGGTATGAAGAGGTGGAACGCCAGTATGCCTCCTTACCAAGGTACTGCACCTTCTCCTTCCTTTATAGTGAGTGGGTCCAAGAAAGTTGTGCTGCCCTTCTTTTCTCTTCCTGTAATTAAACCTGCGTATTCTATCTTTCTTCCTAAGTGTCTCTGGGGGGGGGCTCTGCCTCAGCCAGGAACTCACCTTACCCCTTCTCTGGGGAAAACAAGCTCTATACACGGTTGAAAACTGATTTGCCCCCCCCCCAAGTCACTTTAACATGTGCTCAGAGGTTTTTTTGTGAGTCTGCGACTCAGTGATCTCATGTCACTAAGATGCCGTTGGTCAGCTGGTTTAGTGAGCTAGCTGTTGGACCACTTTTACAGCTTTCTATGAAATGTGTCACGAATCTCTGCATGAATGAATTTGTCAGGAGATGCATGAAATATTAATGGGTTTCTATATTAAGGGCACCTTTGTGTTGTTAGTTGCTTTTAAGTGTTAGATTATATCTTTAATAATTTCTATGTTCTGTTTTCATTTTCTGGTCCATTTTTTGCATTTTTTTTTTTCAGTTAGTCAAGACACAGATAACTTTGGTCACATTTAAAGCAGGGAAGCATGACCACTCAACTATTTCTTTGCACTGTGCTTTATTATATTGCTCTGCATTTTGTTGTTTTGCTCCCTGGACAGCATGAAATATTGCTAACATTAGCCAACAGCAAGAACAATAGCAGCTTCCTGAGTATATTCATCAATTCTTGAAAGATTATTTCCATTTATTTCTCATTATGTGTTTTCTGATTCAGTCAGATAGATATTCTGCCCCTGGAAGGCCACAGTTGTGCAAAAGTATAATTTGCTTGGAGCATGTATGAAGCCACAGCTGTTCACTGGCTATTTAAACACATTAACCTCGATGTGAAACACAATCACAGCTAAACTATATTCTCCAGCTATCATCAGTCACTACCAGTTTTCAGCATCTTATTTTTCGTTTGCGACACTGCCACTTTCTCTTTCAGAAAGGCCTCAACTTTAATTCTCCTCTCTTTCTTCACTCCTTCACTATCTTCACATTTTATGTTTCCCCAGACTCTCCCCTCCCCGAGACCTTCTCTTCTCCCCTCGCTCCCGCTCGTGTGTGGTGTCTTACGCATCCAAATGTACTTCATTCAGTGTCATTTTTTCTCATTGCTTTCCAAAGACGAACAGTCCTGCAGTAATGTGTTTTAGCAGGCCTGGCATCAGTGTATCATGACCTCATATCTAAATATATAAAACTCTTTTAAAAGTGAAAATAAAACTGTAAACTTTAGCAATGAAAACAGACTAGTTGTTACTAGCTTCTTCTCGCCTACTTTTATTTTGCCTTTGACTACCAACACCTTAGCGGACTAACAAATGCTCTTGTGGGTATGTTAGTCAGAGAAAGAGCGAGTGAGAGGAGGTAAGCTAAGTGTAATGACAGAAGTTTAAAGCGTTTATAGCCAGGTTCCCACCCCTGTTAAAATGGTGAAGGATGGCTATTTCACACCTCTTTTGTGTGCACGCATGTCTATGTGTGTGTGTGTGCGTGCGTGTGTGAGATCGTGTCTGTGTGGGTGATGACTTTGGCAGATGGAAGCGAGAACAGTGATGATAGTTTTGAGGTCTGGCTGTGGTATCTGAAAAAGCCTTGGGAAATTGGACACACACTCACTCACATACAGTACACCCTGTCTCTATTTCCACTTGCAGACATGCACTGTAATCCGTAAATACTGTGCCAATTTCACATGTACGCATCATGTTTGTAAGAGGCCGCAAGATATTTTTTCATGGGAATTGCTCTGAAAATCTTCCCGCTTTCAGCCTGGTAACATTTCCAAGACCATTTGACAGATTACCATGTCATACAAAGTAAGGCAAGGAACTGGTGGGTTTGAGCAGCCGAAGAGAAGCCTTACAATATTTAATGAGCTGAAATACCTTTGAAAAAAGAGACACCTGGAAATTGGTCTGACCTGTTAATTAAAAAATGGCTTTCCCCTTCTGGATGACATACAGTAGATCAATTGTCATTTTTTTGGCCATTTCTGATTGCCCATTCTTTTCTTTTCACATCTGTCAAGATAGCTTATGTATCTTATGTACCTGCTGTTTCCAGTAAATGTCATTTACATACTAAAAACACCTTGAAAAACAGAAATCAAGGAACCAGGCAAATGTTATGACAGGTTACAGTTACAGTAGGACAACCAGTGGTTGGAGACCACGGCACGACCAAAATTACTGTGACTGTGTGCAGTGAACTTGAGATCTCATTGCCTTTTGATATGGTTGCTTCAAAGATGGGACCAGGACCCCATTCACAGTCACATGCCGACTTCAGAGCTTTTGTGCGTCAAGACGGTGATAAATTAGCAATAAAAAGGAGTCAGTCTGCTATGATTTTGTGACTGAATAGTGTCAAGGTGGCAATTACAAGCAATGCTTATGTTAATATGGCAAATATCTGTGATAAATGGGCAAAAACTACAGATTTGTTTCCATCTACATACGTGGAAATTCAGATTAACTATTTGCATTCAGAGTCAAGATGGAGCCTCATGGATTCGAAACAGGAATTCTGAAATTCTTTACAAATAGTGTCATAGTTGCTGCAGGATGGTGATTTATTCCTATATAAAAGCAACCTTGCTTTTATATAGGAATATAACCAGAATACAACCAGCTGGCAACCAGTTGAGCAGAGCCCCCTAGATGCATTGCACATGAGTTGTGCTCAGAATGACTCCGAATGATTGCAACATGTTTTAAATCTGTTTGCATTTGTAGACTGTAGTTATTTGCAAACCTTCACCAGTATGTCTGTGAATGATTGCAGTCACTCTGAGTTTGGACTGCACTTATTTGAACAGTTTGCCTCCCACCAGGTAACCTGTGCAGTTGCCTTGCAATTGAAAGTGGTTGCTGCAACTACTTGCAATCAGTCAGCAGTTGTGAAGGAAAAAAAATTCAGTGCAGTCACCAGGCAACCACCATTGTTCTTACTCACTTAGAGGTTGCTGTCCTATTTTTACTCTGTTGTGACTGAGCTATTAATAATTTTTACCTGTTCTGCTGATATCCATCCACTGGCTAAGTCATCCATCACTGTATGCAGGATTCCAGCTGTACCCCGGGTGCTGTCCCACTGATATATCTATACATTAGTTTTAGTGAGAATGCTTTCAAAAATTTTAGTTTTAGTTGTTTATTTTCATCAAAAGTAGAGAAATCTAAATAAAAAAATCTTTAGTATGACCGCCATTTGCCTTAAAAATAGCATCAATTCTTCTAGGTACACTCGGGTTGTTCCAAACATTTTGGAGAACTAAGCACAGGTCTTCTATGGATGCAGGCTTCCTCAATGTAGGCATTGCTGGATATATTCTGATTTCAAAGGGAAATCAGCTTGGAGTGTTTTTTATCTGCTGCAAGTTTCCTTGGCTGGCCACTGCATCTGCAATCCTCGACGTTGCCCGTTTCTTTGTGCTTCTTCAAACGAGCTTGAATGGCACATCTTGCAACCCCAGTCTGCATTAAAAGTGAGAGCCCTTGCTGATCCATTATACCTAACTTGTGTCTTGTTGCCGCAGTGTAGGACCTGTGGCATGAAATTGTATTCCACAACTTCACCATGGTAGCAGAGAGCGCTTTTTTCTTCACACAGTTTTAAGCCTCCTACACAGCTGGTTATGTTTGAGTTAATGACTATGGTTCAACCTACACACGTGAAATTGATGCTCACCTGTGCAGTATAATTGATTGATCCTTATATACACGCACACAAATATTTATACTTTTGAAAGCATTCTTAGTTTACGGCATCCAGTAACCCCCCCCCCCCCCAACATGCCTAAACCAGTACTGTATATGAAATCCTCTTAAACTTGGCACAAATACTCGTTGAGTAAGGCTCTGTAAAATAGCAGAGATAGATTTTTGACATTTTTGATTTTTTTTTTATTAATTTTGTACATTGTTTACCTTTAATCCTTTTATTCCCACATTGACTCTTTTGAAACTTGGTTATGAGTATTCAATGTGCAAAGCTCTACACAATGCTTTGCACATTAAAAAAGCTTTAAAAAATTCGATTTTTTTTTTTATGAATTTGTAAATTTTTCAAAAAATACTGTATATTGATATTTTAACTTTGATGCTCCTTAGTATTCATTGGGAAACTGTTGCAGGCAAATTTTACATTTTTCCTTTTTTCATTTTTACAAATTTTTGAAATTAGTAAAAAAAAAGCAAACAAAAAAACAATGTATCAGCTCAATGATAGTTGACCTACAGACAAAATAGTTTCCATTCCAGTATATCACATATTGTACAAGTAAAGCATTTGATAGTGGAACTTTGTAGGGCAACAGGTCTCTTGTTGATATATGTGTTCATATGCCCTGTTGCTGCGTAGCGGAATAATTTCAGCTATAGGTAGTCACATTTTGGGGGAGATGCAGGCTAAAGCTGCAGGACAAGCTTAAGAGAGCCACATTATCATAGCTGGCATTTGACATGCATATACTGTACAGTGTCTCATCCCTTGTGTTCCCGTGTATTTCATGGAAAATGGTAAATATTATGCAAGCATTACATATCTCTTCAGCAAAGTCTTTCATATTTAAAGCAGATGGATTGGTTCTTTATATAGTGCTTTTCTACTCTATATGAGCACTCAAAGCGCTTTATACAGCATGCCTCACTGAACTATTCGCTCGCAAATGAATCTGTGTGTGTGTGTGTGAATGTTAGATAGAAAGCACTGTCACACTCCGATGATACTTTGGCATGCAGCCTGGAGCAGCAAGGGATTGAACTACCAACCTGCTGATTAGTAGATGACCTGCTCTGCCTCCTGAGCTCCTGCCACCGAACATAAGAGGTTTCTAAACTGAACACACCAGTCTGCAAACAATGAGCTGTTACTGTTACCCGGAAATGGTTTATGTCAAAAAGGGGTGTGGTTCTTTCTCATTCTGACTTCATCTATCTTCGTCTCTGCCTCAGCCTTTCTGTCTACACTTCTTCCCCTGCTGTCAATTAACTTTAAAGATATTTCAGCATCTAGCGAAGCAGAGAAAGAGATCATGTTTGGAAACCACATCCAAGCTGCTGACCTTATGAAAACATATTATTTTGCGGCCGGCCCAGAAATAGCTGACAGGCTGTGTGTATCTAATGTCTGCGTGTGTGTGTGTATACCTGTGAGCACGCAGGGGTAGTGCAATGTTGGTGTTTTTATACGTGTATTTTCTTCTTCCAAGCAAGTCCAGAAAGCAGAAGGGCTGCTTATTAACGTACTGTATGTTTGAACATCAGTTAACTGGAGCACTGAGTACATTATGTCAGTGTGTGCATGTGTGCGTGCACTGTTAGGCAGGATTTTGATGGCTCTAAAATTAAAACATGACCCAGCAGTGGATGATGTTTCCCTGCCTAAAGCACAAACACTTTACCAAACAAACTGTCAGCAAATGTCACTGCTTGAAATAGAGGGGAGGCTGCTCAGGGTATTTTGTATATAGTGGTGCTCCATAAAATTGGTATTTACCAAAAGATAAACGGACATTTTGGCAACACTAATTAAACATGATTTTACATCAAATTTTACATCATTCTAGGGCTGCTTAGATTCTTGGAAGTCAAGCATCCATATCCATTTGACAACATGTGCTGCGCTTGTGGTTAACTAATGAGAGAAGCTGAAACCTGAGGTGGACTGTTACTGCTGTTACCTTGCGAGGCATTCCTTTTTAAGGAGCGTGGCCTAATCTCATGTATGTTTAGTATTATAAGAAGCTGGCAACGAGTCTGTATAAATTAAGAGTGACACAGGGGGCTGTGACTGGTCAATAAATTGTTTTCCATATATAATCAGACATGACCCAAGCATCAGCCAGGCAGAGGCAGACTGTGTGAAAAGCCACCAAAACACTGTCACTGCCTTGAAAGCACACGTCCTCCGTGTGACTCTCACATGAATAAGATAAGTTTTTGTTTGTTTGATTGTTTTTCAGTGCAGGAAGACTTTGACTCCAGCTTATATCTTTGTTATCGATTAAGTTGCATAAAGAGATACAGAAATGAATGTAAAATACAATTTCCCACATTTTAAACTTCTGGGTCTAGGGGAAAAACTGGCCGTTTTTGACTACTTTTGAATTTACCTTAATATTTCACCTTAAAAGCTGTTGCAGTTATAAAATTTTAAAACTTGTATACAAATTTAGCAAACAACAAAGTTATATACAACAATTTACATTAAAATGCAGGCAATGCCTCAGGCATTTTTGTACAAGTATTTACAAAACAATCAGGTGTCACAATAGGATCCCACACACATTATTTATGCCACTCCAAAAAAACGTGGCACATCACTGGGCTGAAACGTCCAGGTGGGTCACTTCTCTTGTTGTACACCTGGAGACAGTGTTTACATTTGACTCTGCCTTTGGTGGCTTTTTAGCTAGCATCTACCTTGTCCATGACTCCACAACACACGAAACACACTATACTACATACTCACTATTCATTACAAACATGCTAAAATCTCTCAAATATAAAACTTGCTATCGGTATCGCTCTCTGTCTTTTGCTGCCATCAGTCCCGCAACTTTCAACAAAGATTTCAACCAAGTGCTGCACAATGCTGTCTAATTTGTTGATTAGTTGATGTGGTGCATTTTTCCACCAAAGGGGTCGTCTTTTTTTTTTTTTTTTTTTTTTTTTTTTTTTTCTCCCCGACATTTTTTTTTATATTTTTTTTTTTTTTTTTTTTTTTTTTTTCTCCAAT
>VUQK01012292.1:19975-34016 GCA_015106715.1 Bujurquina vittata
CTTCGCCTCTCTTACTTTTAGCCCCCGCGTCTTTTTTTTCAGTTTTCAGATGTGAGGTTTTTCCTTTTTTTTTTTTTTTTTTTTTGTATTCCACCTTTCTTTCTTTTGTCTTGTCTCTTACTAGAGTGATACTTGGAAAACCTGCTTGTCCTTCATACCTCATTATTTAACAATTAATGTCTCTCCCTCCCTCTTGCTCCTTGTTTTCTTCCTCCTGCTTGCCTTCTTTTCCCTCTCCTGTCTGGCTCAGCCCTCCGTGGCCACATCTCTTTGTCTTCTGTTTACCGGGTTTCTTATCCTCTTTACATTCATCTACCTTCTCTCTGTCCTTTGCTCTTTGGTTGTTCCATTGCATACAGATGAAGATTTGATTCCTTAGTGGTCTCCTCTTTGCCTGTAAACTGTTGGCTAGTACTCTTAACACAAATGGTGCTCAGATCTGAGATCCTCTCAGGATACGTGAAATTAGTAGGCAGGGCCAGAAACAAAATAACTCCTATTCGTTTTAGTTGATAAGAGTCACCAGTGAAATAATGTCTTGTATTTATTTAGTTATTTATTTTTGCCCACTTTCAACTCTTTATTCAACCTTTTGACTTAATTTGCCTGGCGTTCGGGCTCATATTTGCATTCAACTGCTCTCCTGATGACTTGTGTCGCTTAACTACAGTGACTCATTCAAAGTGAAGTGTGATTACCCTGGGTGTTCTTCTCATCATTTTCCTCTTTATGCACTGGAACAGTACACAATTTGAATACAAATACTAACCATTGTTTTCACAATAAGACTTGATATAAATGACTAAAACATGGCACAAAGTCAGGCTTCATCCTCTGACAGATGTTCCTTGTGAACAGTTTAACACTAAAGTTCTCAGAGACATGTGTTTGTATTATCTGTATTGATATATTAATATTAATACTGATCTGTAGCTAGCCACAGGGTAGTAGATCATTATGTTAAACAGCTTTACCCCAACTTCCTGTCAGTGCTTCATTTTCAAAAAAATTTTTTTTTAGAAATAATTAACTGAGAAAATGGTATCAATTAGGTGGATAGCTAGATTCCTACAAACCTTTCCCTTAGCTTACCTTTATAAGTTGTTTTGTCTGTCCTTTGGGAGGACACCTACGCTGATCACTGCTTTCAAGCTCAAGAGCATTCAAGCATTTTTTTATTTTATTTTTTTATGTTTTTATTTTTATAGTGTCTTAAAATGACAGTTACAGCACATCTCAAACTTTTATTGTAAAATATGTATGTGATGATTTTAAAGAATTTGTGTTTTAGAATGTAGCAGTGCATCACCTGTTTGAACAGTTGCCTTCTGGCGAGTGATACAGGGCAAAGAAAGCCCGCACATCCAGGCTAAGAAACGGTTTCTTCACTCGGGCCATTAGAAGATTAAACAACCACTGAACTGGACATTCACTCTGGCAATGTCTCCGTCATGTGAAGTACCACCTTGCAGTAACCATGCTTCTGTTTATAACTCTGAGGTGCAATGCAGTACTTCTGATTATACTCTCTGCAGTACCTTCCAAACTGCTGCTAATAACGACACATATCTATACCCATATCACTCACATACATCCGTACTCATGTTCCTCATAAGTATATTTTTATTGTGATATTTTTCTTAGTTGTGTAAATAATTCCTTAGCTGTGTAAAAAATAACCTAAATAAATGTGTACAAAGTGTTTTATTCATGTTTTATTGATCTTATTCTGCTCTGCTTTCATATACTTTATACTATACTGCCACACAATAGGAGAAGCACCTGTAATTTAATTATATGGGACATATAATGACAATAAAGCTTTTCTATTCTAGCAGCTGGAAGCACTTAAGTCAGGTCATTTTCTAAAGGATTTTGTTACTTCTGGTTAACCCACCATTAAAAACCAATGATGGCATTGGCATTATTCTACGTTGTAGATGGTATCTTATATGCAAGAACTGAAAGTTTGATAGTTGTAGCATTAGTTTCTAGATAATTTAGTTTTTCTGTCAAAAAGCAACACAACTTGGCCTACGATTAAAATTTTACTGAAAGTTTTTGTCTGGAGAATGATATTCTACCCTCCCTAAGACGTCGTTAAGAGACCACATAAGCTGCCTTTTAATACTTATCAGTGAAATCCATTAAAAAACATTTAGTGCTCTCAGGCGCCCGGTCATCAACCAGTTGGTTGTTAGCTTTAGCAAATGGTGT
This sequence comes from Bujurquina vittata, assembly GCA_015106715.1. Classification (NCBI taxonomy): domain Eukaryota; kingdom Metazoa; phylum Chordata; class Actinopteri; order Cichliformes; family Cichlidae; genus Bujurquina; species Bujurquina vittata. The sequence continues at coordinate 22,193 of VUQK01012292.1, forward strand.
TGAACGCTCCGATGTTATGTCTATGTATTTGGTATGCCCCCTAATCCTGGCTCACAATACCCTTGCTTAGCCTTTGACCTCATCTTCTGAGTGTTTGGTGGGAATTGATGGAGTGTCACGTGACTTCAGGAGGTCAGAAGTCAAGAGAGGTATAGGAGTCACCCACAGACCAACCCACACAGACATTCACCAGCCTCAAACTCCTTTGACAGCTGAAGCAACAGAATACCATCTCTGAGGCACACAGTAAGACACACAGTATGTAACCACTTAACCGTAAGTAGGAAAACCGCTTTCTGTGTTATTGGGCTTTTCCTAAAACACAATTTAAAAAAGAAGTCTCTGCCTCCTGCTTCACGCACTCTTAATGACTTGGCTCTGTTCTGTTGAAAGTTTGCTCTCAGTTAATAAACTTTACTGACGCCTCTCTGTACCTGTGCGATGGGCTCACGCAGCAGCTTAGTGTGGTTTTAGTTAGTCAAACAAAGACAACTGCCAGTCACTCTGAAAGCCTTGCTTCTATGCTTAATACACTTTTGTCTAAATATAGTTTAAAAGTATATTTTTCACAGATTTCTTTGCAAATGTACTCTCCACTGTAGACGGTACACCTGGCACTGTATTAGCGTCTTGGTGCTTCTGTTCATGGACTAACAAACAGTGCACAACAGAAATTCATAACTACATCTCAGGACCCCACGAAGGTGAAATAATTGGTTTTTGAAGCATTTGGCAACATAAATGTGCACAGACCAGAAAACTAATTGAATGTTTTAAAGCTCTAATTTATAGCTTTAGTGCTCACAGTGATGTCACAGATATTTCCTTGCTGTCCTTGTTTAACATTTAACATTATGAAAGCAAGTTAAGGACCCTTATCTACACATTTTTAATTTAACATGTAATACACTTCTTTCATGTCAATTAGACATGCATCTAGTATTCTTGAGTTCCTAGCATCTCAGGGACTCAAGTCTGTCTGCTGTTTGGTAGAGAGGTCCTACATATGAGGCATGTCACTTGCTTTCCTGCCACAAATATATAAAAGTACTTGAGCTAATTGTACAGTTACTTTGATTCCCTGTGGATCAGAATGAGGGGGTAGCATTGCTTTATTTGTAAAGCTGCTATAAATGGATTGTAAGCTTAAAAGTGCCACAGCAGGAATGGAATGTTTTAGTATTATTAAGCAGACGACACTTCAGCCATTCATTAAGACAAGTATAACTAACTTTTGTTTGCCGTTTAATTTTAGCATACTGCATACATTAAATGTCAGTCAGTTTATGAACTGTTTTAGATTTGTAAGTTTTAGCTAACTATCTAACATGGCCTTTTCTATATTTAATGCAATATTTTTAAAGGTAGTATGCATTTAGGTAGTAATGAGTTGCTAAAACTAGTCCTAAATCCTTGATTAAGTGTGTAAATAAGTTTATGCTTTCATTTTGATCTCAGAGTGAGTTTTAATTAAGAGGTTATAGCTAAATACATGCACTTTATCAAAGTATATTTTTAGGCACTTAAGGTGAAGATGGCCGTTTGTTTGGCTCCATTTTGAAACCTCAAGTTTAGCCTTTTCTCGGAGCCATATATGGGTGAGAGAAAGAAGTGCTAAGTTATCATCTAGCCATTTTGCATAGACCGTACAGGTGCAGAGAAGTGCTTTCGGCTCCCTGATTTCCCACGGGGTCACAACAGTGAATGGAGTCGCATGTTTGATGGGGCACAGATTTTACCCTGGATGCACTCCCATTTATCCGGGTTTGGGACCAGCATTAGGAATACATGAGCCTGTGACCCACTGAGGCTGGTTTGGGGCCTCCTGCCGGTCTCAGACTGGCGTGTGCGGTGAATGAGTTCATCACTGCACCACAGAACCACTGGATACCTGACAGTTGGTAAATAAACTATTTCCAGGATTTCATTCATTAAAACTGGAGCACAGGCATCTTGGCTGGTCAGTTATTGCAATTAGCTGCACAACAAGCCATGTTATTTGTCACAATAAAAATGCTCCACTGTCAGTACAATGTCACTCAGATGAAAGCTAGTGTATTGTTATCAGCTACAGTTCCCTACAGCTACATTACCTTTATTATGTATAAGCTGTAAACATGTCTCTATAGTCTAGAATTAGGTATTGGAGTAAACTAGACTGGGAGACTATGGCAGGAGCTTCAAGTCGCCAATTGGAGAAAATGCAGTTTTTTTGACCCTTTTGGTTTTGGTTTTATTTTTCTTTTGCCTTACAAAAGAAAAAAAAAAAGATGTATAACATCTTTGGGCCATGTTCCCTTCCCATTCACTACTAATTTGAGGATTTAATTCACAGTATATCAATATATTAAACTTGATAGAATTTATTAAGCAGTATCAAACAATATTAAATGTTACCCCCCCCTCCACCCCTTAAATAAAACCCTCCAAATGTCGTGTAGATTTTTTTTTAATCTTCTATTTTTCCATCCAACAGTCCTTCAATAAACAAGCTTTACTGCCTTTCCCTACCCTTCCTTAGATAATACGATATTTCTCCGCCCTTCATTATTTTCCACTTAAGCTTTTATTGCCTCATTGTTTGGACGGCGGTGTCTGTGATTAAAGCTTCATAATGAAGTATCACATTAGGAAGATGAAACAAAGTTAAAGTTAGTTTAACTCCAGCAACACTATATCACAGCAGCTCTATTTTCACCGCGCTTCGCGAAACGACATTACGACAGCAGTTGTGGAACAATTTGAGCTATTAATCTGTTTTATTACCACACTGTCAAAATAGCGTGACTCTCGTTGACAAAGAATCTGACACTGTTGAATGCAATTTGAAAATATGAAGTACTTTCCCGGCCTAAAATCTCAAATCAGATTCAAGTGGATATCAACACAAAGTGAGGATTCAGCTCTATAAAGACTCATAAAGATATAACCGAATTAAAGCTTTACTAGTTCATTTCCTCTTCTTCCTCTCACTTCTCTTTCACTTACTTTAAATATTCCTCTTCGCCACCCTGCCTCCATTTATTTATTTTTTGCCTCACCTTCTCTAACCCTCCCCATTCTCATCTGTAACTTCTCATGCTGAAGCAGTGCTGTTTGTGCTTTAATGTTTGGTTATATTGAGACCATCTATCGGCGATGTGGCTGTCATTGGCTCTCAGGAGGTTTCTAATATGTTGTGACACAAAGCTGCAACTTGTCTCTCTTCTTCTTTTTTTTTTAAAGTCGCTCTGAGCCAGTCCAGGATGATAGATGACTGTGTGGGGGTGTGTTTCCAGCAGCAGAACAGCTGTAAGCAGCCCTTTTTAGAAAGAGTCAGTGAAAGCGTGTGTGTGTGTGTGTTTATGAGCGAGAGGGGCAGGTGCAGATGACATATAACAAGTCCTTGTTTCCACTGAAATCCATCAGAAATCTCTTAAATACCGGGGAATTAGTGAGGCTCACATTACTCTCAATTACTGTCAGACATGGAGAGAAATCCTTCCAATTATCCTTTTGAATATGTGACCCATGTATCTCTGAGTGCGCTATCCACATAACGGCATTAAGGAAGTCATCCCTAAACAGGTATTACATAGTTGAATTTCAATTCAAACTGAGCGCTCAATGGCTTTCCTGTTCTGCTTGGAATGTTTTCAGTTTTTCATTTTAGTTTGATGACTCTCTCAATTATGTTAAACTAGTCGTCGCATGAGCCAGGAAGCTGTTCTCATTCATTACATCTGTTTCTCGCGTTCTGTCTTTCTCTTCGTCTTTTTTCACACACACACATTCACACACGGACCACCAGCCCCCTCATTTGGTCTTAACTCCTCTCCAGCTGTGTGCCAATTTGCCTCCTCCAGAGTACGTGGGACTCGGGAGGGGGGTGATTAGGAGTTTGGGCTGTATTTAAACAGTGTGCGTGCATGTGTGCCTGTCCTCTTTCGTGTGTTGATGATAAATGTTCTCACTGTGTGCGTGTCTGCATAAGTGTTTTAGTTCTCATAGTGCGTGTGTGTATGCATGCCAGTAATGGGTTCCATCCACATCGCTCCCTAATCCCCAGCTGCTGTGCGGTGCTGACTGGGTTCCTGGAGGGAGAATTCCAAACTTGCCACCGGATTTACAGTGGATTCTCTACAGATTACCACTGGATTTCTATGCCATTCCCAATATGGAAACATTCATAAGGCACTAGGGATGAAGTGATTATATTTTAAGCATTCCTAAACTGAGCAATTAAGTTTTTTGATGAATTAATCTTTTAGTGTGTAAAATGTCGGAAAATAGATGCATAAAGCACAAGTACGAAAAATGATGCCCTTTTCTATAAATAAAGCAATGAAAAAGGCGCATTTTGCTTTTCTTTTTTTTTTTTAAATTGAATTAATAAAAGCAGTACAAATAAACTCCAGAAATTCCCCATCTTGGTTTCCAGTAGCTCTCTCTTAGTCTGCTACCAAGCAGGTTTGGGGTCAAGGCATCACATAGAAATCCGAGCCGGCCACAAGCAGTCACCACAATTGTACAAATGTGTTGGCCAGAGCCATTCTGACCAGTGCGTACTTTATAAATGAAACCACTGAAAAACCACAGAAATGCAATAAAATCTAAGTGTTAGTAGACAATAGCAGTCTGTAAACGCCATCTGTGACAGGGCTTCGGAGTTGTGGTCTAGCTCATGGGTACGCAAATCAGGGGCAGCTGAGATGGCGTGACACCTGTGGAGGCCATCGTAACATGGCTAGGGTAGCCTTCGTCGATTTTAAAATGAGAACAGATTCGGTGGCTTTTTTCTCACTTATGATGTTTTCATAGAAACATTTTCCTGGACTTCTTCTTGTAGTACATGGGAAACCTTTCAAGCAGCCATGTTGGGTTTGGTTTGAAATCTGGGAACAGGCAACCCAGTAACACTCAGTGTCAGCATGGTTACAGGAGGCTGTAAGACAGCACGAGCACCTGTCAGTTATCTGGTGTTGCTGTCTAGTGTAAACATACCCTAACTCATTCATCATTCTCATCTCTTTTCCTTCTGTTTTCCTTTTTTTTTTTAACCCTGTATTGGTAGTATTTGCCTCACCCCCACCTGTGCTGATTTTCTCCATCTTTGTCTTATCACTACCAGCCCATTCAACCTGATTTTCTCTCTATTTGCAGGTTTGTTGCAAATAAATGTTTTGAGAAAAAGTTAAATTAAGTACTCTAATTTAACAGCGTGGTTATAAGCCTAAAATCCTGCCCCTAAAAATAGACTACAGTAAACTGATAATGTAAGCATGTCAGTGACTTTTAATCATCTTAATTTTAGAGATGATTTCTTGTTTTCCAGCTCCTGTTTTGATCCTTCCCATCTCTCTTCCTTTCTTCTTATCCTTGCATTTCATCTCACATACCTTCCTCTTAACTTTGCTTTTCCTCCCCTCATCCGCTCCTCCTTATCTCTCTTTCCTGCCCTCTTCACCTCCCCATCACCTCTCTAGTGCTCTTATCTCTGCCTCTGTGACATTATCATGTCCAGGGGCCAAACGCTAACTGACAGATGGGCTGACTGATATGGGCACAGGTATATCGGCTCAGAGTGAATAGCAAGCCCTGCAGATTGGCTGGCAGGCAGACTTAAAATGTCCAAAAAGAGAGCGAGCGAGAGAGGCACAGAGTCAAGCAGACACACGGACTGACGGGGCAGCAAGGAGACTGACATGTTGGTGGGCTTTCCAGCCGAAGAGCAGACAAAACGGCTGCAGCTATCCAGAGAAGGGAAATTTGAGACATCCAGCTGAGATGCTAACCCAGAGTGACTTCCAATAAGTGTAGCAGAATCCAGAAGGCAGGTGACAGAAAGTCTGACAGCTGATTTGACAGTGAAGCAGAAATGTGTGCTGAAACACACATAAACATGCTAACCGTGGACGTGGAGTCAGGAGGAGCAGAAGCAGACATCCCAAACATGAAGAGCATTCAGTTAGACACTTTCTGCTGATGACCACCCAAACTGACACCCCCCCCCGAACGCCAGTATGGAGACCACCAGCACTCAGCCTGGGCTCTGTGCAAGCAGTTATGTGTGTTTATATATGAAGGTCAGCAGGTGAATTACAGTATGTGATTGTTTGGAGGCTGTGGAGTCCATCTCGCTTAATATGCAGTATATTTACACAATATACAAACGAGCATACATATGTATTTGCGCACTGAGCCGAGCAGACAGAAAGAAAAGGAAAAGAAAGCGGGGCAGTTGGGCAGCTCGAGAAAGAGGGAGAGATGCGTGTAGACAAACGAAAGAGACAGAAAGACGGAGAGATAAAATCTAATACCTCGTAATGTTTGCTATGTGGACGACATATGTTTGTGTACTCGCTTTCCACTGGGCACAAGACATCAATATCTATTAACAGGACTAGACTGGATTACCACAGCTGCGCGTGTGTCTTTGCTTGCGTTAACTGAGCTCTAGCCTACTTAAAACTGTCACATGTCACTTATATTCTGTTGCTATGTGATCTTTGGCTGGGATGAGCTGCAAGCTGAGTGCATGCTTCTCCCTCTCTCGCGCCCATCTCTGTCATCCACAAGAAGTTGCTTTCAGCAGGTTTTCATGAATATTTCAGCCTCCGATGACGAGTGTGGGTAGTTGTTGGTAGGTTCTTCGCTAAAATGTGCGGAGAGAACATCGCTCGATGAAAACAACAAACTCTAACATTGTTTTCTTCATGCCAGCAGTTGGTTGATTATTTGGTTTATTGTGAATGTGCTCAGGCAGAGCGGGAGGTTAAAGCTGCATCTATGTTCTGGTCTCATGCAGGCCGATCATGTTTATTTCTCTGATTGCCTTTCATAACACTGTCTTTTTTTTGTTTGTTCGTGTATTTATGGTGTTTTCATCCTTCAGGCTGTATTATGTAAAAAAATAACAACTAGTGATCGTAGCTCTTCTTCCATTAACCACAGCTGTAGCCATACTCATAGGAGTCAGATCCAGTTTGTACACCGCAGTGAACTTTGAATGAACTTATTCTCCTTTTTCTGTTTGGCTGTGGTGTGGTTCATTGAGTGACTTCTCAGTGGTTGGAAAAAAGGAAGTTTTGTACTGTAAACAAACACTTGAGGAACTGATTTAAAGGTTCAGCCATGGAGCTTTTCCCAGAACAGGCTACTAGACCATCCGGCCACTGGCTGCATCTACTTATGATTGGTTAAATGTTTCTTTTCTTAAGTATGAAAGACTGTGGTGTTAAATTTCTGTTTTTTAATGCAAATCGTTCTCTTTTCCAGACGAGGTCCGTTAGATCCAGCTGAATACCCGATGCAGCCATGGTCAGGTCCTTATCCCGGACCTCCACACTCCCAGCAGGGATACACCCAGGCCCCATCCTACTCCAACTCACAGTCTGGCCCGTCTTACTCCAACTACCCACCAGGTCAGCCATACCCCCGGCAAGGGGACCATCGAGGCATCGACCCTGGCTACTACCCCCACCCTAGGTAATTAAAGTACCCTTGTGCCAAGATGATATATTGTATATTAGATGGATGTAGCCACTGTGACATTCCCCGTTGGCTTTAGAAGCCTCAATTATAGCATTTTGGCTGCTATCATGCTGTTTTTGTGGAGCCACAGTTACCATAGACGGTGGGGTGATAGATTATTAGCTAATAATCTGAAAATTGATACAAAGTAACATACAAAAACATTCCTTGAATTTCACTCACCAGAACTAGAGAACATGGTCCTCTTTGGCTGGCTCTTGCTTTAAATAACCACAGCTCCCATTATTGGACAGATAGCTACATTTAAAAGACACAAACAGCACAAACACAGTCAAGAGGGGCAGTGAAGCCTCCAGTAGATGGCTGCCAGCTACAGCTGCCTCTCGTCATCATCCACCTGTCAGTCAAGTCTTAAGACATTTAAACAGGTGGGTTTAAAAAAACTGCACGGTTGTCAAGGAAATGAGCCTTAGAGACCAAAACCTTACTCAGTCATGGGAGTTTTGGAGAACTGACTAACTTCCATAGACTGCCTCAAGTGGCCATTTCCAGGAACTGCAGTTTTTGGGATCTACTTGCTGGCTTCTTGTTTCTGCCCAAAGGTTTAATGCTGATAATATTTCATGTTGCTTTATGCTACAGATCCCAGTTACAGAGTAGTTAGAAAGTAAGGCCAGTCTTAAATTTGATCTTTGCTAATCCTTCTCTGGGTTTTGACACCTACCTGTTCGTATGTCTTCCCTCTCATACTTGCACAATGTTTAAGTCTTGTTTGTTTTATTTCTGACTATGTTTCTATTTTTTTTTAACCAAAGCTTATTTTCTAGCTCCCAGCAGAGAGGGCCCTTGCGGCAGGACGTGCCCCCATCTCCCACCCCTCCACTTCGAGGACTGCGGTATGATACAATGACACATGGAACTGGGGGTGGGGGCTACAGGTAGGGGGGCGATTTGTGGATGAAGACCATTCCAGGTAAGTGCTGAGTTCTGTTGTTGTACTCAAATAATCCAGCACAGCCCTGTGGAAATTTAAGAAAATGTATGATCGGCTATAGGCACCAGCTGGAGCCCGGTACAGACCACTATGGCTACACTCGTGAGGGACGGAGGAAGACAGCAACACCAAACACACCCAAAGCAGAAGACTGCCGTGACTACAGCTGTGTAGACGCGTCAAGTTTAGACATGAAAATAAGCAGAACATCAACTTCTTTGTATTGTGCAGCTTTTCTGCTTTCAGCTCTCCTTTGGAACAGAGCTAAAACCTCTCAATGCTATGATTTGAATCCCCATCATTATCAAACACTGTCTGTCCTGGTTGAAGTATATGGCAATGCACAGACAAGCAAGGTAAAGAAGGTTAATTATGGAGTGGAGGATGCATAACGTCTTGTTGTTTGAAGTCATTTAAATTGCTTTGAATCTCCCGAGAGTATAAAACACTTTTCACTGTACTCTGAATAAGTTGTCTCTTGTAAGAATCTGTCAGGGCCACAAAGGTAATTGGATCCATTTAAATTAAGCCACTGCAGGCTCACATGCAGCTCTGCACAGTCTCCCATTCACTACTGCTGCTCCAGCAACCTAAAGTAACACAGTAACGTTGAAGATACATAGATATATGTATATACACATATATATCTGTGTCGGTTGAAGTAGAAGAAAAATTTAAAAGTCCAAAACCCCGTGGATAGCAGCAAATTACTTGCAGTATGGATATCATTCTTTCCTCTCTTAGTAATGGGCACTGAAACACAAAGTCATTATAGCGTCCCAATTAGCGTTCTGAAACAGTTTATCTCTCCATGCTAAATTAACAATACAAAAACTGGAAGGCATTTAGAGGCGGGGTGATACTTAAAGTATGTTTAAATGAACCACTCGTTTTGAGGCCTGTTGTCTAAAGTGACCAAACAGGGCAGGGAGAATGCCACTATAGCAGCACAGATGAGTCATCTGATACATCATAAATCAGTGAATAATTAATGTATATGAATCACACTGACGACCACTACGTATATGAATGATCTTTCTTTTTAGCCAAATTTATTTCATGCTGTAGAGATGAGTTTAAAAAAATGTCTTTAATATAGGACTAAGTGGAAACTACATCTGCTTTATGGTTTGTGCCACTTATGTATGACCCCGTTGCTGCATTTCAGTCTTTCAAACCAGCTTTAAAAGTACGAAATCTCAAATTTAAATGTATTTATATACATTAGTAAAACTGGAATTTATCTTTCGATAGTTACATTATTTTTTTTTAAAAAAAAGACCTCCACTTGAATGGTGAGCTTGCTTGGATTCCCTTTTATCTGTAAGTCATGTCGTCAACCTGTGTTTAGGGATTTCATTTTTACCCACTCTTAAATTTACTATTTAGTTAAGTCACGGTCTTCTGCTGCGAGCACAGGACAGACCCTTTTTTTCTGTATCCATCTGCAAATACTGACATTCTGTGAGAAGCTCCAGTTACAGTAGGACAGTTTGTAGTACCGCTGAGAGGTCTTGTCACATTACAACTCAGTCAAGGTAATGTGCAACCAAGCAAAGGAGCCCAAATTTTACACAGCTGCTGCTTTTTAATTCTGCTTTCTCTTTAAAGCTTCTTATTTATTGGAGTAGAGATTCTTGTTTAAAAAAAAAACTTCAATAATGGTAGAAAAGTTAATTTTATTATACTGCATATCAATATTATACAATGTGCTATCTTCTGCTAGTTCCTGGACTAGTTTTTGCTCAGATTTCACACTGAATGTGAGTTGTTTAAGCCCTGCATTTCCACACTTTTGAGTAAACCAGACAGAAAGATTTTTCTTTTTTGGGCAGCTTTTTAGCAGAGCTGTGACAGAGGTCGCGTTCACTCTGTGCTACTTTACGCCATGTGCTCTGCTTTGGATTTGAAGGACGTTTCAGTGACCTGATGGTGTGGGCATCACTGTGCGAGCCCTGCTCGAACCTGAAGTGAGCTTCCGAGTGCTGTCAGCGCTGCACCATAATGCAGATCCATTTTGCCACTTACCAAAACCATCAGTGAAGTGTGACTAAGAGTTAATGCCTTGCATAACATTTCTGTGTTTCACACCACAAAGCTCAGCAGTATTACTTTCAATGGAGATTAAATGTTTAAAAAGACATTTCAGGATCAGGTGGAACGCATTTCTGTTAATATGACCGAGGCTGAAATCCCGCCAACGTGAGTTTTGAGAGTAATGCAAATGAAACCCATGCAAAAGAATGTAACACGTGTAGATTTTATCTGAAATGTTGTTTGTTTTCTTGGAAAATCCTGGATTACTGTTGGTAAAGGTACTGTTAGGATGATGGAGTTGAAGAGTTGAATCATGGGAAGTAAGGAAGGCTAGGGAAAGATGTGAGTAATGGGTAGAAAAGCAAAGAGGGAAAGAAGAAACAAAAGTAGACGGAAAGAAGGCAAGAGAGAGATTATAGGAATGTGTAATATTTTGGAATAAATATGAAAAGGTAAAAGTGGGAGAAATGGTAAAAAAAAAAAATGCAGTGCAATTTGTGCAGCGTTGGTTCTGCTGTAGGAGGGTTTGCTTCCATTGACTGAATGTAGTGACTTTGTGAAGTATTCATAATTATTTCTCATTTAATGTTATCACTTTTCATCAGTGTGAAAATCAGACTTCCAAATCAAGCAATAAAGTAATAATTTTAGGAGACTGAAATCACCTGTCGCGTGTCGAGCGAAAACACCGAAATAACTCCCCTCAGATCATTTTCTCCTTTGCTAAAAGTGCTGACGTCGCGGCAGATTTTAGGATGGTGCGCTTCAGCTTCATGATTTCAAATGTTGCAAAGGAAGCTGTTGCCACAGGTCAGTGTTTAAGTTAGTTGGTAAATGGTAGTTGTGTGCCACTACAGCTCATTATTCATGCTGCTTTGTGGAAATGTGGGAAAATGATCAACTTAAAAACTTTAGGTTCATTACCAAAAAGGTCATTTTCATCACTTTAGGTAATCAGTTACTGAGTGAGCGTGGAGCACCAGAGGAAATGATCGCTTGGGAACGTGTGAATCATTTTCATACCAAACATGTATCGCGCTCCTTTGAGACAGAGCTGAAGTCAAAGATGAGAAGCTTTCTAAGACACAGTATTTAAAGAAATGTGCGACATTGCGTAAAGGCGTATCTCTGTTGCTCTCCTCATTACACGATTTTCATGCATGTAACTCTTCACAAGCATTTATTTTTATATCTTTCTTTTCTTTTTTTTTCATGGTAGTTGGTGATGGTGTTTAATTGGGCCAGAGCCGCAGGTTGTTTGGCTTTTGTTGCCATGCTACAGTAAAAAAAAAAAACGAGGGACACTGCAGAGTTATAAAC
>VUQK01012294.1:0-14471 GCA_015106715.1 Bujurquina vittata
TGTGTGTGTTTTTTTTTTTTAGTGGCTCACTTCATACTAAAGAATGGGAAAGTAGTTACAGATATATATATATATATATATATATATATATATATATATATATATATATATATATAGTTGTTTGTATATATATACACACAAACCACTCATGTACTCATGAACCACTCACATATATCTTCTCTAGACTTCTACACATTCAAAACCATATTATGTTGGTTATATTTAAAGCCAAAACTAATCGCATAAATATACCATAGCCTGACAATCTGTACCAAAATTGGTGCCAATCCAAAGAACTATAAATCAGCTCATGACCAAAATTATTGGGATTTATATTCTGGACAACATAAATATCTACTAGCTGTCAAGATTTCCCTCAACCACAAATATCAACTGCACTGTAATAATAAGTGTTAAGTACGGAGATTAACAGAGTCAGTGGGTTTCATTCTAATGATGACAGTGGATTTGTGGTAATCCATCCAGGAGCTGTTGTAATATTTGTGGCTCATCAGCCAATATTAATGCTTTGAGAGTAACCGCACTGGGAAACATAAATAGCGGCTAAACCGTTTCAAACTAGGCTACTTACTAACCGTGACGCTTCTTTCAAATTTCACCGGTCAGGTTAAAATCCTCAATTAGTTCAATTTTGAACAAAGGGTAATTCCCATCATCAGCAAAGTGAGGCCACGCTGAAATACAATATATTCTGAAATTACAAATTGTACAGTCAGGAGAGGAAAGCTTTTGCTTGTTGACTAATTTATTTTCACTGGAAGAAGACGCAGCAGAAGAACTCTGAGCAGCGAAAGATTCAGGAAAGGGAAGAGAGGCATAAATGATTAATGCTAGACCCTGAGAGTGTCACATAGAGGACCTGTTTGCATGGGGGCTCCTAAGTGTGTCAGCACCTGAATGTGAGCATGATACATAGTGTCATCATCAGAACAGTTTATCAAATGACAGCGTGTCAGACAACCATTTCGTCTGGAGCTGCTGGACTGTTGCTCAAAACGTCCATCTTTGAGACACACGAGCTGTTTTCAAAAAGCTGTTTTCATTTGGGCATTTCCCTTCCCTCAAACTGCCCCCTGGGATTAGGGCTGGAATGTCATTATGGAAAATGATTACAAAGAAAAGAGGGTTGAAAGTATGATGCTTTGTTAAAGTCACCATTGAAATGCAAGACTGCCCTTGATGCAGAAGTCTTTGGTGCGTCACTAGATTTTGTTCTGTTTGTGCTTCTGTCCGAAAAGCTGGCATTTCTCTGGTGTCCTTATTAGACAGTGTAGGTCTTCTATGGTAACGGAAGCTGTAGTCTGTGTCGCTTGATTCTCACCTTGTCAAAAGTTGTGTAATTACCCTTTCAGTGGATATCGTATACCTCTTTATTATACCTCTTTATTATATCCTTTACATAGTGAGTCTTATGGAATAAGATGGTGACACTGTTTGAAATGAAGGGGTGTTATTTTTTTCACTTGAAGCAGGCCTACAAGATGAAACCCCAAATGTGTCAGTATGACAACTTTGAGAAGGTTTTTTTTTTTTTTGGCAGGCTTTCCTTTTCCTAAATTTGGACACTGACATTGGAGTCTACAATTAATTGAATGGACAGTATAAAATTGCAATTAATCAGAATTTTATTTTAATATTTTTTTTGCAAATGACAGTTGAAGCCGAGGAAAAGGGCAGCAAATATAGCACGGCGCAGGATGACAGGGAGATTATGCAAATGTTAGAAATGAGAGTTGCGTACTGCACCCTTTGTCATGAGGGAAATGTCAAGAGGAGTGATTTGAATACTCATTAACCTGAGAAGCCGTGAGAAAAATATTGTTGGAAGACTTTTTCAGTCATTTTAAAAAGGTTTAGTTTGGCCAATAAACGCAGGATATTACTTACTTATGTAAATTCACCTCATGATTTTATGATTCTATGGCTATAGTTAAGTTATTACTATGACAAAGACAGACCGCTATAGTCTGTGTAATGAAGTGATTCCTACTATCACAGCTTTGTTTTGCTGTGATAGTAGGAATTACCAGAACAGGTAATCAATTCACAAAAACAGGTGACATCATTATGTAAATTTACTGCTTCAACTATATTTCCTCCATTATGTAGCCTGGGAGGAAGGAAGAGAGGAAGGAAGAATCAAAGCAGTGAAGGATGGTGTTCATGCACCCCTGGTTCATCATGCCAAACACAGGAAATCCTCACCAGGACTTAGACAGCTGCTCCCCCCGCTTCAGGCCTTGTTGAGTCCTGATGAATGCCGTGGTGGCCTTCTGAGGGTTAAAGGAAACATTAGGGGATTTTCTCGTGCACCGTGCATCCACCTGTATCCTTGGTGTTTTCAATGATACCGCAGCACTGTTCACCTACTGACATTATTCACGCTACCTTATCAGCACCTAATGGCCAAAGACAACAAGACATTTGGAAGTAATGTGGAAAATTACGCTAGCAGCCACAGAGTGGTTCATCAGACACATTTAGATTTACAAAAAGAGGCTGGAAACTGCATAATGTTTAATTCAGAAGAGACAGTTTTGGTTTCTACTTTTCCAAGATAGGGTTAGCGCAAAGCATCCTGAACTTCCGCAGTGACTGTAACAGATATAGAAATGAAGTTGTGTAATTTAATAAAGTCGTACAGTAACATTTTGATGGATTTCCAAATGCCTCTGACAGCTTTAATTCAGTTACATTGCTGTGCTGCTCTGGCTACTCAGCACTTCCCTATTTTCCACTGTTCATTACCCTGTTTGATTAGCACTTTGCAGCAGTTTGCAAATGGTTTCATGTCTTTACAGCTGTCACAACTACATTTTCAAAGGATGCTTTATGTTACTTTCAAGCACCTGGAATTTGATTCCTCAGACTGAAAATCAATGAAGGGTTTCAGCTGCAGGTGCGCAGAGAGAGAACGATTGTCAAGACTTTGTCACTGATCTTCTATTTGCATAATGTGCTTTATCTCTATCATGTCACAGAGAATTGCCAACACTGCATGGCAGAATATCCCAAACTTTCTGTGATGCCATAAAGCTCAACCTGTCCGTTCTCTTTACCAACTTGAAGTCACAAAATTTTTTTATACGTCCATTTAAAAGGTTAGCAAGACAGCAAAAGGAGCAACAAACACATTTTATGGTTTCATTACAAAAAGGTTTCATACAGTCAGGTTGTGAGTTAATTAAGAGGTACCAGCTGTTCATGGAGAAAAGAAACTTGTACATTGTGACGCTATACTGTACGCATTTAGACCAATATGCTGACACAAAATTAATCATTTAAAAAAAAGGGGTGTATTCATTTGATTGCTTATCACTGCATCATAGAGAACCTGCAAGGTAATATTTAAGGTGAAGACGCTTAATTAAAAAAAAAAAAATTAATGAGGTAGATGGATCTTGCTGCACAACATTTGAACCGTGGCATTCTGGAAAGAAGCGAGGATCACCAGTATTTTCTGTCACTAGGTACTTGAAATATAATTCTGTAAGTATTTGGCCATTTGTAATGGGCTTATGTACCAACCCGACATCTATTTATATCACTTATATCACTGATGTTCTCAGACTGAACTCTCTTACAAAGGGGCACTTCCCACTATTGATAAAGACCCAGTGTATATAATGGGTTTACTAACGGGTAGAAACCTGATTTGCTTTCATGCAATAAATTCAAAGACATCTCCAAACCTGCAGTACATCTGTGCTTTTGAATAATATCAGGATGCATGTGTCATACACTCTTATCTTTTCTTTGGGAAAATAAAACTGCGAATGTAACACACCGTTACTTTACCATCTAAAATTCTCTGTTAATGTGAGTTCTTCCGAAGTACTGGATACAACGCTAATTCTTCAGAAATTAGAAAAGGAGCTTATTATTTATTAAATATGTCTTTTATTAGTAATTTTGTCTTAGAGAAAACTGAAGCATATGTTATAAGAAGGCTCTTTTATGCAGCTAATGGGCCAAACCCCATACATACTCAATTTACTATCACATATGACACAGAAAAGCATCAAGCTGAAACTAGCACACCTTTTTTTTGCTTGAATTTAATTAATGTTTAGTTGTTGCTGTTTAATTTATGTCTACTAATCAAGTAATTTACTAATGACTGCATTTCTATTCCTGCTGTAGCTAACCCTCATCAGAAATGGCATAATATAGTGGAAAAGATATCTATACTTCATAGAAAAGTCAACCACTGAACATACAGAAAGCTGTGATCCTGCTCCTGAAAAGCAAACCAAAGATGCTCTTTATGGCATCTGAAGTATCAAAATAAACCTCCATAATATGCCGGAAGGGATTTAAAGACAGAATGTTAACCTCTATTTCATTTAGAAATGTGTTAGCAGCTCAACATATTACCTAGTCTAACATCATATGCAGAAGAATCTTCAAAAAATTCTTGGAAAGTGTTAAGAATATGCCCCTGAAGGCCTACTGTAGCTCTTCACCCATACCCACGCGTGATTAGAGAGCACCATTAATGTTTGCCTCACAAGAGGAGGCAGTGCATACTTTAAACTTTTCATCTTAGCCTTAAAATATATTCATGCTATTTGGATTCTCCTTAGTAAGAAGAAAGTCCCGTGTTTGTCAGGTGGCTCATTTTACCACGGTGCAGAAAACCTCATTTCACAGCGCTCAGAGGCCTGCCTTTGATTTATAAATCATTTGCACTCAGAAAGAAAATGTCATTCAGTCATTCTCAAATCTAACTTATAGTTACCCCAGAGCCTTTTTATTCAAGATCTGGGAACTGACTAAATGACACTCTATTCAGCAAAACTGTTTAATTAAAAATAAGACAGAAGTCTTTCCTAAAGACTAGAAAAACATCACGCCAATATCTACGTATGGATTATGTAACCTTAGGTCAAAATTTCAGCTGTGTATAAAATAAATAAATAAATAAATCAAGGCAAAAACTGATTTAATACAATTGAGAACTTCCCTGCTGCTGAAAAATGGGACAGTGTTGGATTTCTCAAGCGCCTGTCGACACAGACAAATCATCTGTGCCCACACCACAGGGCTGAAATAATCATTTTAATGTATCTCGTGGTCGTCAATAAAAAGTGCTCTTTTTTTTGTTGTAGTAGCAACAATGCTTCAAAATGCATTTCTGAAAACACGGTGTGGCTAAAAAAAAAATAAAATAAAACAATATATTTTAAGTTTCAAATGGATAAAAAGCCCGACCAGACAATATTTGATACTGATAATAATTGTTACGAAAATGACTTGCACAGAAACGCAGAAACAATGTAATACTGATAAATTAGTGTGAAAGTAAAAATTATTAATGTCTGTCCTGCTGAGGATTTTCAGCAGTACACCATATTCTTTTTTGGTACATCTTTCTGATTCAGTCGGTACACTGCTAATATTGACCCCAAACACTGAATAATGAATGAACACACTCTTCACTCTTGAAGTTATTTCAATCATGCTTTCGCTGAACGAGGTCAAAGTGTTTTTCATGCGCGTTCATGCCTCTCACTTTAATAAAAGCACGTGCTTTCATTAAAAAGTGCATTGCAGTGGGGCGCAACATGTTTACAGCACGTACTAACTTGAAAGAACAGTGTGGGATGAATAATGTGCACAAAATAGCGTGTTCTGTCGCTGCTGCCCTCTTGCCCTCCATGAGCCTCCCCTGCACTGTGGAGATAAATATAGAGTGTGTCCACTTCCCTCCGGGACTTACAGTGTGCTGATATCAGAGCAGAGTTGCTGACAGATGTAGCACCAGTGCTGGTTGCCATTTGGCTTAAGAAAATAGCCATGTCAACAAATACTTTCAGTTGATCCATCAACTTTCAGGCCAGAGCACAACAAGAGTTCCACCCTGTTGTGGCCTCATATACTACTACTTTCACAGGTTGTTAGCAGAGTCATCAATACAAGTTTGAGCGGACTCTTTTTTTTGTTGTCGTTGTTACAGAGGCCAAAGATTGGAGCCTTGCAGTTCATAAGAGTCAATTTAGTGACTAAATTGACTCTTATGAACTGCAAGCGTACAGCTCCTGCAAGTGTGTTCTTTTCTATAACTTCTTCTGATATTTAGCGAATAAAATATAGATAACGTTAGTAATCTATATTTTAGATTGTGCGTGTGTGTTCATTACATTATATATTATTCATTTAGAACATTTTCAGGACATAAGTGACATGTGACTGTAACTTTTTCTTTTTGGATCAATTCTATTTCTTCTTAATAGAAACTGCGGTATACTCCTTTTATAGAAAGTATACAACACAGGAAGATACACCACAGTCTTCTTTAATCCAATCTAATTTCACACACCACCATGCAGATGTCTTTCTAATTAACATCAGAGCATATCCCCTTGAGTACATTTGAAACCCATTATAAGACTACACAGCAATCTGGAAAATTTCCTCCTATCATCTGGTTTCATCTTATGCTCCTTTGATACCCAAATATCCAGCAGTACCATTTTAGTAACACGACATAGATTAGCAACTGTATGGCTACTGGGGTGTTGATGGGAAACAAATAAAAAATACATCAAGTATTCAGAATGTTAAATAGACTTGGCGCATTCCTGTGGCTTCTGTTATTTAATCGAATCAACAAGACGCTTCGGGGTTTGGACCGATAGTTTAACATAAGTCCAAACTGACATGTCCATCATGTCTCAAGCATGTTTCCGCTGGAAGCCTTTGGCCAGGGAGAACAGGGCGTTGGTTCATCTGTTCAAGTTATACTAGAGCTAACACATTATTAAACTGTCTTAAAGTAATGCAAAACTGCCCTGCGACACAGACACAGCAAACTCTGCATTGTGTGTATTCTCTTTTTAGTTAGAGGTAGACTTTGCCACTTGTTACAGCTGGTTTAAAGAAACTGTGGGTGGACCCATACGAAGCTATCTGTGCAGTGTCCAAGCACATTTGACCCTCAAAGTCCAGTTTGTTTGACTAATGCAATCACTTTGTGCCATGTAAACAGTCCCCTAGGACAGGTGCCCTGGCACTGTTCCTGTCTATTTTTATGGTCTTTCAGCACATAAATGTTCTCTCCTTACACTGACGGCACATTCAGACAGAGAGCATGTGTTCAGTGATATCTGAGGAGGGGAAACTTGATTTGCAACAGCTTCACACTAAAAACAGTTCAGCCTCATTGTCCCAGCAGTACACAATGGCGAAGTCAGGACTCATCAAAACCTCTAGCCCAAAGCTGCGCGCTGATAATAACCCATGGACTCAGCAAGTCCTTGATGAGTTATCCAGGCTGAGCAAAAAGACATGGCGTGTGTTTGAAATGAATTTTAAATGACGGAACAATATGTGTTTACGCACGCACACGCAGTACAACCACACAAGGAGTATAATAGCTAAGACTCCTTTTATGAAATGGGGCAGATAAGGGCTTTAGATATGAAAAATGGCACAGACGCTTGCCATAATAAAGACAAATTGCATTGATAGATAGGTGGAATAAGGGCCATTCATCTTCTTCACCCAAATAAAAAAGCCATTCATGTGGCTCATGTGCGGTCTCTATCGTTTACTGCCTACACTCTTAGTCAACATGTTGTTCTTATGTGATGCGTCTCACGCATGGTACGGCCAGGAGTTGCCTTTAATTCATCCACGCTACTGAATGCAGCAGAAATGAAAGAAATCTGTCAGTTTGGGGCACCTTTGTGGCTCAGCAGTCTATAATAATTATAATGGGACATTATGCTGTAATTGAACCCCTGAGGAGAAATTCATTTCCTTTTATCCCCTCAGTCCTGCACACTGAGGTGAGTGCATGGCATCATTGACAGAAAAGCACCTCGGGGGGGGTGGGGGGGGGGTGTTAGTGTCTTGCTCCAGGACACTTAAGCATGGTGGTTGCTGTAACACGGGACTGAACGTGAGCCTTTTCAAGCAGGGTCAGTTCCCATGATGATTTCAGTCCACTGCCCCCCCCTCTCTCTCTCTCTCTCGTCCCAGTGCTTTGCATGCACTCACTGCATTCTGATAAGAGAGGAGAAACACAATCTGTAAAAACAGATAATGTACCAATAATGAACCACTGCAGCTCGTCCAGGGGAACATTTTGCTTCACCCAATGGTCACAATTTTTACCTGTACTCTTCTTTTTCTAGCTTAAAATTAATTCTAGCCATCCATTTTCTCTCCACATCTCACCAGATGAAAGGCAGCATACTTTGCTAGTTTATAGCAGGCTTCTGATGAACCGATTTGCATAAATCATGTTGTTTAGAATTTACTAAATCAATGGGGTATATTTTTTATCTTTGTGTGTAGAGGGATCACCATTGGGTCGTTTTGTTTCCTGACATTTTTAAATTCTTTGATCTCGCGCGCCATTATTTGTAAGATGTGAACCACTGTGATCACACTATGGAGGCAGAGCATCTTTATAGACTACTGGTCAGCAGCGTGGCAGCATATCGAGAACCCTTAATGGAACAACAGTGCCGTTCAAAGCAGATGGGATTTCAAAGCTCTGTGAAACTCAAGCTGGTTCTGTAATTATTAACTGATTTTGTGTGTAGCCTAATAAATCATTTGGTGCCATGCAACAGAACACCCAGGGTGCTGATGTATTCATCTGACACAAAAAAATGAAAAAATTTCAAGCATCCACCAATCGAAACTGGCTGACCATTAACACTAGAAGCAACATTAGTTTGGTTCCATTTCTATTGGTGGCTTCCATATGAAAATGGCATCTGTTTGGTTAGGACATCCCAACAATCTTACTATTTGTGTACCTGCACCTTTGTCATGCTGCAAGTTTGGGGCTATTTTGTGTGCTTCTGCTCTACTGTTCACCAGCCACACGAGCTGAGCTGCAATCAGATACAATGGTTGGGAATATTTAATGTTCAGGGGAGCGTTTTTTTTTTTCCCACGAGTGTCAAATGAGAGGGAATATTAGTGTTCTGAGCTATTAAGGGAGCAGAGACTGGGGCTGACAGTGGAAGACACGAGAGGAGATCAGCAGTCTCCTGAGCAACGGATATTTTTAGAGGTGATTTTTCAATGTGGCTCAGAAGTTGAGAATTGTATGGGATAAGTGTTAGGAAAGACACACACAGCTCACGAAGGTGTTTACAATTGCTGCATCAAAGGTTTGATGAGTGCAGCTGATCTGGATTTGGAAGCTTTAAAGATCAGGTAACCTATTGGCATCACCAAGACAATTACATGTATAACACTAGCTGCACTTGATTAATATATATTTTTTGGAATAACGTCATTGATTGTTACTGTACAGGCGGTTTTAATGTAATTTAAATCTTTTTTGCTATGATCCAACATGTACCTGGAGAAATCAAAATTGTAATTTGATCGTTTTCTTGCTCCACAACTGTAATTAGTTATTTTATAACTGTCTTTTTAAATATGTTGCTGGTGGCCTTGCTGAGTTTAAGGAAAGTGATGAAAAATGGTGTGCAGATGAGCACAGGGCCAGTTTTAAACTGGGTCCCTCTAATTACATCCTGTCCGATGGCAAAATGGAATCAAGCAAGTAGTTTATTGAAAAATCGGATTCCTGTAGAGACTGGTTTAATTCAATAATATTAAATAAAATGTGCAATAAGCAAGGCCTATAATTAGGCCAATTAAAAGCCACTTAGGTGGTGTAAAAATGTCATTTAGGAGCAGCCTGGCAGAGCTGAATCACTAAAGATATGTTTCTATACTTCAGTTTCTAGTCTTTTTTGAAATGCAACCGTGAACCTTGGTGGATACAGAAGAGTAAAATATATATACATTTATGGACATCTTGCTCAGTGGCTGCTCCCTTCTTGGGATTTGCGCTGGTGTCCTTAAGTCAAGCGACCACATCTTTAATCATGTTATATCATACAGTAGCATAAGAGGAAAAATCAGATGCATAAATCAGTGGTAAAACAAACTGCCAATTCTACCCTAGCGCTAACAGAGTTACACCTCTGGCTCCGTGGAGGGCCCAGTTTTGTGTGCCTCTGGTCCTTCTGGTATTCTCTTTGCAAGTTATACAATGCTGCAGCCTGCTGCCATGACGTGAGAAGAGAAGAAAAGGAAGGGATGAGAGCAGATGTTGTGGGAATGGGGGACTGAAGTAGCAGTGAGGCAAAGACACAGAGTCTAATGATTGATAGAGTCTGCTGCAAAACTTCCCATGTGATGTGAGTGTAACGACAGAGAGTTACGCAGATAAACCTCTGCTTCACTTTAATCAAAGACTGAACAGTCATGAGCTTATAGTAATAGTGTATAGTAGTAGTGTATAACTTTGCAGATCTATGACGAAAACTACACCGTGGGAACGCATGAAGAGAGAAGGTGAATAAGCATTAGGGGTTCATGGGTCAGTACAGTACTTTCAGTACCGATCAAAGCCAGCAGTGCGGTTTCAGTTTTATAAATTGTACACTGTAACTCGGCCTTGCAGTCTTTTTGTTAAAACTGCAACAGTCGAGTTTCTCTACGCTCATAAAGAATATATTTCTTGCATGACAGTAAAACACATTTCAGGAGTCTTCAGAATCTCCTACAGGCTAAACTCAGAAACCTAACCAGTCCAACACAGAGCTTTTGCTGCAAATAGTACAGCAAATTAACCTGTTTGTCCTGCACTACACTGCAATCTAGCTCATTTTTTTTTTAATTTCTTTAAAAAAATGTTAAGCTGCCCACCACATGATCTACAGCTACAGCAATTCTCCACTGATTAGTTTAAACAGTGTCCTCACCCTCTTACATTCTATTGAACACAGATCTAAAGGCAGCAGGGGATATTCCCTGGTTGCCAACAAGCTCAGCTTAACTCCCAATGCAACATTTCAGGATAACTGTTTTGTCACCCTGCCAAAATGCCACAGAGAGCATGCACATGCTAATGAATTTCCCTTTCGTGACCCAGTACAAAGCCAGCCCAATGAACAATCAATGCAGGAATAATACCCCCAGTCCAGTTCATGGCAGCCATCCTCACACCATAAAACAAAGCCTGCCCCTGTTCAGTTACTAATAGCTTGTGAAACTGGAACTATCAGTAAAGAATAGAGAATGTCATGAAATTAATGATGTTGGGTTACTTGGCTCATGGGTATAAAAAGTCACATCCAGTTAAGTCAAACAGGAGCTTCAGTCAGTGGCTTGCACTACTGTTTTTATGGTACACTGGAGGAAATTTAATGATGCTTCCTTTTTCTTAAAACCCATGCTTTTACTATTCCACTGACGCTGTTTTTCAGAAAAGCTGCATGCATTGCTCTCTGTTGGTCATGCATGTCACAAGCACAACACAACAGTTCTGGCTTATATTTAAATTCACTTGGTATGGCTGGTAAATGGATTAGCAGTTTCTTTACTGGAGGAAGAGATTCTTCCCTTTGTGTTAACTGGCCCATGTCTTGTTGTTGTGTGTTGTCAAGTAATGTCTTCTTTTGCACTCATGCAATAGCATTAAAAACACATTGAATGCTTGATTTACTCATTTTTATAAGCCACAAAACCTAATTTGAATATCACAAAAAACACAGAATCACGATTTAGTAATCTGGAGTTTCAAAGCTTTCAAGTCGATGGCATTATACAGTCATTTCATGTCACCATATTACTCTTAATGTATATTTGAGGTGAAGTTAAGTTCATTTTTGTTATTCTTTGGCATTGAAGCCATTTGTAAGGGAATTTTCTAGGCGAACAATAACAATTACACATTCAAGAAAGCATTGTCTTCCTATCCTATCAATTTTATAAAACTTGGTCAGCACACAGAGCATACAGTTTATTGCAGATATGCAGATCTTGATCATTTTCTTTAAAATTGCAAGACAGGGCAATTTTTGGAGGATATAATAAAGCTTTCATTGGAGTATTGACTCCTTATTGCCCTTCTGGTTTTTAAAGATTCGATTCGATTCAATTCAATTCAATTCAATTCAATTCAATTCAATTCAATTCATGTGTAGTAAGGTAAGTAGTAAGGTGTAGTAATACATTCGGTTTCGGCCACATCTCTTGGATGGACCCTTTACTGCCCTCACTGGTTACCCAATTCTCACGTATGGCCATCAAAACGCTCGTTATTTCTGGTGGCTCAGGATTTAGAGCGAGTGGTCTACTGTTCAGAAGGCTGGTGTTGAGCTCAAGTTTTTGCATCCATATGCTGAAGTGTCTTTGGGCAAGATAAAGAACCGTAAATACCACCTGATGCATCCATCTGGGTCTGTGTCTATGAATGCAGCTTGCAGTGTAAAAGATGCTTTGAGTGCTATGCAACAGTAAAAAAAAGAATCAAAAAACACCATATTAATGACAATCCATTCCAACTAGGAGAGGATAAACCATTAACTAACAAACCAAATTAACTTGTTAGTGTATGTGCATGATTTAACCAATATAACAAACAGCTGGGCAGCACAGCACAAACGGCCACCTCCAGCAGAACTTTGACAGCATTGTGAGGAGTCTGAATGGACCACGTTCAGCACCTCCACTGTTGAGCCCGCAGCATAGAGGAAGTCCTGTCAGACTTGGTTAGCCTGTGGGACTTTGGAGTCAGCTGCCAGACCAAGCAGAGAGTGGCTTGTTGGTGGCTGAAGCAAAAACGTGGGTGTTGGAAGCGTTTGAAGACACCATGGGAAAAGGCTTTTGGTCTGCCTCAAAGCAATTGTGGCAAACCATCAGGGGGATGTGGTGGTCTAATCATGGGTGATTTCAAGGATATCAGGTGGTGGAAGAAATACTTCAAGGACCTTATTCCCACTGACAAGTCTTCTGCAGAGGCTGGTGGCAAGGTCACTGAGGTAGCTAATGAACTCCTTGGTTGCAGGGCCCCTGGGGTGGATGACCCTTCACCTTGAGTTCCTGAAGGCTCTGGACATTGTAAGGCTGTCTTGGTTCACATGCCTCTGCAACATTGCATGGAGATTTGGGGCAGCGTTCCATACTGCTGGTAATAAGTCAAACTCATTTCTGGTGGGTGTTGGACTCTGCCAGCTCTACCCTTTGTCACCAACTCTGTTCATACGTTTTATGGACAGAATTTCTAGGCATAGCCGAGGGTGGAAGGCTTGCACATCTCATGTCTGCTTTTTGCGGATGATGTGGTCTTGTTGGATGTGGTAGCCCCCAGCTCACACAGGAGCGGTTCGCACCCAAGTGTGAAGCAGCATGTATGAGAATTAGCATCAACAAGTTTAAAACCATGGTCCTCAGCTGGAAATGGATGGTGTGCCCACTCCAGGTCAGGAATGAGTTGCTGCCCCAAGTGGAACTAAAAAATATCTAAATATCTTGGGGTCTTGTTCATGAGAGAGAAGAGCGGGAGATTGACAGACGGTGGAAAAGCAGCTCCTTCAAAGGGTGGCTGACCTCTCCTTAAGAGATGGGGTGAAGAGTGGAGTCATTCGAGAGGGGCTCAGAGTAGAGCCACTAGTCTTCCACATTAAAAGGGGCCAGTTGAGGTGGATCGGGTGGCTAAGATGCCTCCTGGGTAAGGTGCTCCAGGTATGTCCTACCAGGAGGAGGCCCTGGGGTAGACCCAGGATGCACTGGAAAGATGGTATCTCCCGGGAGGCCTGGGAACACCTCAGTGTTCCCTCTGATAAGCTGGAGGACATGGCTTTGAGAGGGAGGTCAGGGTTTCTCTTCTTTAGCTGCTTGCCTCCATGAGCCGGCTCTTGGTAAGCGGAAGAAAATGATTGGATGGATATTCAAACCGATATGTAGTAATAAATCTGACTTACTTATTATAGAAACCATATAAATGAAGAGTAAAACCTCTGAAATTTATCCACTGGTTGAAATGTTATAGCTGTTTCCCAAGATGGATATGAAGATCAAATTGGAAAATTTTGAAATTTTGAAAATTCAAATGGCTAATGGGATTTTTCAAGATATTGCTGGCACAAAGATGCGTTTAGTGCTTGCATCCACCTTTGAAATATTGTTTCAGTTATCTGCTGCACTATGAATGAAATATACCGGCCATCTGCCCATTGTTTAAATAGATAAACTAATCAATAACACAGAACAATTACCCCAAAGCAACTATCTGACCAACTGAATCGGAAATTGGAGTAATGTATTTTCTTTTTCTTTTTCTTTCTCTCTTTCAAACATTAAACAAAATCAAGTATCAGAATTTACAAAAACATAAACAACTCCTCCTGTCAAATGCATGAACAAATGGAAACAGTTTTCAGTTAGAAAATTTAAGTACTAACAAATGCTACTGCCCCCTGGTTTCACGGTCAGAACCATAACTTGAATTGATGGGCAGCCGTGTCTCCAAAATGCCTCTCTTGGTCCAAGAAAAGTCTTTTGCAATACCTTGCATCCCTCAGTCATTGAAATATTGCACCAGTGCACATTTAATAGTGCATCTATCAAAAAAAAAAAAAAAAAAAGCAAAAAAAAGAAAAAAAAAAAAAAAAAGTAAAGAAAAA